>JAUMHQ010000065.1:11838169-11860852 GCA_032361165.1 Enteromius paludinosus | reverse complement strand
TAATATATATATATATATATATATATATATATATATATAACAATATAAATATTAATGGCATTTAAATTACAAATTAATTGCACATACAACATTTTAAAAATGACATGTAATTCACTAACCAAAATAAAAGCTGTCATGCCCATGTCATTATACAAATTTGTGTCCTCATAAACCACGTAAACATACACAAACATACATGCACTTTCCCAATATATACATACACACCTAAAAAACATTCATTTTTTTTAAATGTACATTTTATTTTGCATTGCATATTATATTACCTTTTTATATTATATAACATTTTTTGTCCCTAATGCATGATATGTATGACATAGATCGATCTATAAAAAGAAACTTCATTCAAATTCCATCTTCACATGAGTATGTTATTAAATGTTAACAAATGAATTAAATGTAACTTAATTAAACCGATGTTTATTATACACCTACATAATACAAATATAAGAAATGACCAAAAAAACAATTCAAATTCAATCTAAAACTACAAAAATAAATTCACAAGAAAATTCACAATAGTGATAATGCTATAGTAAACTATAATAATAGTAGATACTAAAAATAACACTGCTCTGCACCTGTGGCATTTTGTTAAAAGGGAGTATATGACTTAAAACTATTAACTATATAACATAAACCCCCAAAAGTGTTAATTGATCTTACTAGTCTCTTCTGGTTGAGCACCTGCTCAATGAGGGATGGTCTGGCGGGTCTGTCTCCAATGGTACCCAGCCGTTGCTTAGTAACAGATACAGGCCTCTCCTCTGAACCCTCCTTCACATAAACAGACAAAATAATGTCAAATAAGCTGATAAAGTGAGTTCATTTATGCATTTATCGAAGCTGACATTTCTCCTAAATTAGCATGACTTACGTCTATTTTTCCCGACGACATGGCCTGGTCGCTTTTCTTTTTCTTATACTTGTCCTTGTACATTTTATTCCGGTGTTTTTTGCACATCCAGGGCTTTCTGGCTTTGGCCACCTGAGTCGTGGTCTCGGTGCATCCGTCATAGATGCAGGTCTTGGGCACGTTCTCGCTCTCACCGGTCTCGTCGTCGTTGAGCTCCTCCGGGCTGACCGCGCCGTCCATCGCCTCCGGAGCGTCGCTTTCTTCGCCCGGATCTTCCGCGTCGAACGAAAAGCCCTCCTGGTCCTGGTCGTTGCTGTCCACGGCTGCCGAGGTTTGGCCGTCTTTCCCCGTGTTTCCTAAACGAAGATGAACGTTGTCGCTCATTTTGTCCTTTTAGGGTAAAACCCAAATTCTCACCTGTCACCCGACCCTTATGAACGTAACGTTACCAGCATTGCCTTTTTGTGAACTCGGCACAAAATAAATCAGCGTTAAACTGATTTTTTTTATGTAACTGCCATTAAAAACGCGTCATTTATAAATACAAGTAACTCAACAAATATATAAAAACTGAAAAATATGAGCCGTGAACGATTCTTGGCACGACAAAAACAAAACAGCGATGGCCGCTGCGGAAAGAGAGACTCTCCTGTGTGATCAAACGGACGTTGCGCCCTCTAGCGGCACCACGCAGGTACTTCAATACTCAAACTACATTTGCACGGCTACGGTGAAATATAAGAACTAGATAACTAAACATCAGATTAAATGGCAAATAAGAAAACAAAAAAGTCAACACCTTCCACTCCATTTATAGCGCAGTGTGCAGAGAGAGCACTGATAACGCACCTCTCATGCTGAGCCGCTAACAAACAAACGACCAGAAAACAGCGTCGCTAAAGCCTCGCTATTAAATCTACCACATATAGGTAAGTTACTACTGTGACATCCAACATACTTGCCTAATGCATCTCCCACAGCGCATAACTGCTGAGATCCCATTTCATTTCAGCTCCAGTTTCTTCCCAGCTCAGTTAACTAACGTTCCCATAACTAAATGATCTGTGTTGGATCTCAGATTGCTGTATTGTTTATTGCAGACTGTATTGCTTGAATTGTACTCTTTTACCCGTTTGCGAATACATCTATCAAATAAGCAGGCTAGATAAGACAATTATCTAAATATAGCCAAATACTATAGAGTATTGTGTTGTACATGGAAGCCTGCAAGGACAAATCATAATCTGATGTCATCATTATGAAATAAAGATTATGACGAACTGAATAAAAATGATTTTTGTGAATATTTTTATGTCATTATTTCATTTTATTGTCCTCATAATTATATATATCAAATGAATTCATGCATTTATAAGTGTGCTTGAAGTATTCAAATAATTTTGGATATCTTTTCATTATAGCACCATACACTTTTACTGCATGATTTTTCTTTTCTCCGCCATTATTGCTTGGTATATTGAAGTCATGATTATTATGCATATTTTTATGAGCAAATCTGATTTTATTTAAGACGTCCAAGGGATGACATGTCATATTCTATATTTTTCCACTGTATTAAAGTTCATACATGTATGAAAATGTAGTCATATTGTCAGATATAATTTTCAGTATGACACAGTCAGCATGACAGTTTTTACTATTTACAGGTCATTATGTACATAATGTGATTGCAATACAAGTCATTAATAATCATACAAAGATTTCATCATAATGCTTCAGTATACAGTCTATTTCAATCTGCTGCGGTTTATTGCAGCCATTGGTGGAATAATTACTTTTAAAAATAATGTTAATGAATATCACACTGATAGTAATGATAAATATTTGATTATATATACCAAAGTACTTGCTAAAATATTTCTAAGCTTCTAGAATATCAGTACATTCAGACATGTGTGATCGATCTGTTTCTCTCTGCTGTCAGGACAGAGATGACACTGTAGATCTCTGTGAGGAGATGCTGCAGATCTCCATGTTAGTGAAGGAGCTCCCGGCCTCACTGCCGCATTCTGGGTACGAAGAGCTGGAGGAAATGATGTTCTTCAGCCTGTGGAGAGCAATAATCAGCAGGGTGAGCAGGAAGAGCAGCAAGCTGAGGAAGATGGAGACGTAGACGTAAACATTGGCAGTCCGTCCGTACGAGGCAGCGGCCGCCCCGGTAGAAGCAGATGTAGGGCTGAACCTGAGGAAACTCTCGCTGTCCACTTCTGTACCGTTTATCTCCTCCACAGTCCCATCCATCCCAGACATATCTTCTGGTTTATGGAACCTTTTGGGAAAACAGGATCGATAAGGATAGATAAATTATTATATACAGATTTTTTTGTTTTAGTTTGCTGTTCTGTAAATTAAAGTATTGTTATTACTATTACTTGATAATACTAGTATTTATTCATTTTTGCATTTAATAATACTTGTAATTTCGCTTCTATTCTATGCTGTTCTATAACATTTAAATATAATATTAAACTAATTTATATTATTTTGCATTATATTATAATTAAACAATATATTAGGATATATAATATAAACATTAATTTAAGATATTAGATATATTTGAACATACAAGATCATACTAAAAATATTTGAAAAATATTATTGGACACATTAATGTTATTACATTTGGCCTACTGGATCATTTATTAGTATGCTGATTTTATTTTATGGAATATTTAATAAATTATAAATGCTAACAAGCCGATTATTTAACCAAATAACTTATTAAATGTATTAAATAGAACATTAATATTAAAGATTTATTAATAATAATAATAATACAAATAAAATTAAACATTTAATTTAAGATTTAAATTAATAATAATAAATTATAATTAAATAATATATTGCACCTTTAAATGCTTGAAATGCTAATTATTATAATATAATCATATAATTTATTAGAATATATGAAAAAAAAAAAAATATATATATATATATATATATTTTTTTTTTTATCAGCTTCTAAACACTTTTTTCCATGACATTTTCCAAAGGGAAACCAGTTCTCAAACCATTGCCTTCCACTTCTTGACCAATGCATCATAATAAGAATATTGTCACATATTGCTATTTATCCAATATTTTATGTCAAGTCCCCAGAGTTCACTGACACACAGCTGAATATTTCCTTAACTGACCTCTATCTTTGATGAATGTTGAATTTGTATGGTTCAGAAAAACACAACAACAACCAGAACACTTAAATACTTCAGATTGAATGTGAAGAGGATGATAATCACATTTAATTATGCTTTTTGTATCCAGGCAACCTGCTTATCAGTGGGCTCGTGAGCTGGTGCGGGTTGTTGATAGGCCACCGCCGGTCCATTAGGACTTTGGGGTGGTCACATCGGCTCAGCGGTGCACACAGAAGGTCAGTCTGTTGTTTACACAGCACGCATACTCACACCTCATGAATAATAGATTGAGAGGTACCCGAGCAGGAAAATGTCACAGAGTTTCCCAATTTAAAGAGAACAACATGTCGAATCATTTGTCTGACAGGCTGTCGGTATCTGAAAAGCTGTCTTCACAAAGCTGCTTTGTTTGTGGCCATTCAAAATCTGAGCTTATACAAGACCAACATGCATTCAGCTTGAAACACAAACGTTTCTCATATCATATTCATAAGCAGAGGTACATGATTCACATCTAGCTCCCCTGAGAGGAGAACAATTTAGCGGAGGTCACCTCAGCTGTGCTAGAATCAATTCATAAGAGAGCATGTGTGCTTGTGCTGTTGGTGCATTAGTGTGGAAATGAGCTGCATCTTCACCATCTGCTTACAGGTCAATATGGGGCTTTTGATTATGTGTTCTTTCACATATATTGTTCTTAATCATTAAATGGGGTTATTAAAAATAGGGGTGACACTTTGACTTTACAGTATACGGTCTCATTGTTTACATAATTCACATTAGCAAATGCAATGTTGTTCTTTTTTTTTAGCAATTTAAGTTAATGTAAATTAATAAAGTAGGCTTTGGGAAGGTTAGTTTGTAAATGTTCAGATTACAGATTACAAGTTACCATCGTAACTATTAATTAGTGCTGTCAAAGATTAATCACAGTTAATCGCATCCAAAATAAAAGTTTTTGCTTAAAATATGTGTCCTGTGTATATTTACAATGTAGAAATAAATACACACACATACAGTAAATATTTACTTTTAACATATTTTACTTAAAATATGAATGCATGTGTTTGTATTTATATATACATATTAAATATAACTTTTATTTTGGATGTGATTAATCGCGATTAATCGTTTGACAACACTAAATTAATACAAGAAGTATTCAGATGCAAACCCTTTGTAATCCTTAACATTTCTTAACTGCAACATCTATTTAACATAACGGTTACATTTATTTTGTTATTAAATTAGGCACCGCGGATATATGTTTCTAGTTACTCCCAGCACTGAATAAAAATGCATTGTTCATTTTTGGTTAAAAACAGATACACTTCTTCATTTAATTTAAAATGCATTAGTAAATTTTGAAATTTACATGAGCTTTGAAAAATATAAAAAGTGCTTGCTCAAGTAAACTAATGCAGTTAAAGGGACAGTTCACCCTAAAATAAAATTCTCTCAAAATCATTCCCTTACTCTCAAGTTGTTGAATTTCTTTCTTTTCCATTACTATAGAAGTTTTTATATAATTTTTAATATTATGATATTATGTTTTTATTGTGTTTTTAGCCAAATCAAAATAACCCATCTGCAATCTGATTGAGATTGACTGGAATGCACAATGAAAAAACACAATATCAGAGTTATCTGATTTTTGCAAATGAACTCTTCCTATCTTCTTTTATGTTCAACAGAACAAGGAAACTCATACAAGTTTGGAACTACTTGAGGGTGAGTAAATACTAAACTAAATCTAAACGAATGAGACCCAATTGTAAACCAAATCAATTTTGCGAGCGGCGATATTGCATATCCGTGTAACGTTTCTCACGATGCTCAGAATTTGTTTTCGAGAACCCTGAAAATTGCCCGCAGATGTGCGGACAAAACAAGTGAAGTATTTTTAGTCTGCGGTTCACCTCACAACACAAAACTTGCTATTTGTTTGTTCGACGGCATATTTCAGTCCTCTATGCTTCATTGTGTGTTACTACAGTCGTCTGAGCCACAGCGGGGCCTGTGAGAGCCTGTGGTTAGAGTCTCATAAAGGGTCATGATTTACGGCCACTTCCTTTTCTTCCTGAGATGCATTTGTCTGCAGAGACATGCTAGGAGACAGCAACAAACAAGAAATCGCACTTATTTCCCTGCACATATTCTCAGTCAACTTTAACGCCTCCCCCCCCCCACCAGCTTTTCAATTTATGAGTGAGATGAGAATCCCTGCGGCAATATAAATCATTCGATCCCTCTTGTGGTCTGCCCGCAATTCCAGGAGAAGTTCAGCGGGTCATTACGGTGTGAGGCTCTAATCTGTGCTTATTTCATCTGATTTAGTTTAGCTTCCAGCTTGTGGAAGGAGAATGCGGCTATTAAGAAAATGACTCAAACATAAAGATCCACAGAGGATATCAATGAACGAGGGGAGCGGGGGATGGAGAAATACAGAGGGATGGAGAAAAAGGGCTTTGAGACTGACAGGAATACCTAAAGACTGTTCACTTGAAGATCTTTTTGAATCACTTAGCATATAATAAGTTCAATCAAGAAAATTAAAGTGAATATTTAAGGACAGTTTAGTTTTAACTAAACTTCTGTTTTTTGGAATAAATTCTGATAAATACAATAGAAATACTGACCTTTTTTGATGCAAAAGAAAAGTGGTGGCACTAAATCACACAGCTATCCGTCTCGCTCATCTCGTGCTCGCGGACTGAATTCCTCATGGGATTCCTTAAGCAATAGCGCACGCTGAAATTGATGCCACTTGTGTTTGTACTGAGAGCAAAAGAGGAAGCAGCGTATCTGAATGCGTTCGAGTTGAATCTCAACAGTGGGCTGGATATCGACTGTCCAGCTGTTGTACTCTGAATTCCCCCTCCCTTTCCCGTTTCATTCCTATCAACCCTCTCGCTTTTTCATTCCCCCTCTCATCATCGTTGACGTCTTTTCTCTGTTTCTTTAGCAGCTGATTTATGTTTCAGTTAAAGACAAAAAGGATGTCTCGCATAACTCACAAAAGATGATACCATCGTTCTTGCTTTAATTGCTGTAATTGAGATTTGATTACCTTAGTGATATTACTCAGCTCAGCAGCTCAGACTCTAGATGACAGGCTTCGCCCTGGAAGGGTCTGTCTTGTCTTCTTCCATTGTGCCGTGCTCAGTCGTTCATATCTGACAGAACTAATCACCGCTCTCATCAACATCATGAGCCGAAAGGCCTCTCATGTAGCCGTCTTTGTGGCGTCACTCTCAGATGTAATGAACTCTCAATGAGGCCTATTGCATAGGTCGAATATTGAACAAAAGGGCTATTTTGCTTTTGCTTTGTTCAATTTATTCGGGTATAATCTTGCTTTACACAAAACAAGATTTAGAAAGGTTCAATTATCTGCAAACAAAGGTTCCAAAATGGGATTTCACAGTAATGCCATGCACTACTAAAATAAAGCTTCTTTATTGCATCCATTTAGTACTTATAATATCTATGGAACCTTCCAATTCCAAAAAAGGTTCTTCATGGTGGATAAGCGTTCTTCACACTAAACATTTTTTTTTTTTTTTTTTTTTTACTGTTCACTGAAAGGTGTTTTGGGGAACCCAAAATAGAGTGGTGTTGCTGTGAGATAAAATACCTTTAAGAGTGTATAAAAGAAACAGTTGCACAATTCGTTTTTTAAACAAACCATTTTTTCTTAGTGTGAAGAGCATTCAAATGAACATTTTACCCTTCCGCGAAACGATATAGTACCACGTGACTAACATTCAAACGTTAGTTAATTTATAACATCTACATATAAATATATAACAACGGATGTATTTGAGTTATTTACAAGTATTAAATTGCACCTTATGTTATCCAGTGTTTGTCACAAGATGGCGCCAAACGGTAATCTTTGTTGGCGCGGAGGGATTTTGAACATACAAGTAGTACCGGCTATGCGTTATTACTTTGGAGCGGTTATTTTTTGAAAATAATGAACCTGCAAATGTCTCAACTGACCAGTCAGAATCAAGCATTCCAGAGCGCCGTGTAATAAATCAAAAGAACCCCTTTTCCACTGTAAAGAATCTTTTGTGGAATGGAAGGGTTCCATACAATGTCAAAGGTTCTTCATAGAACACATGGATGCCAATAGAGAACCTTTAGTTTTAAAAATAAAAGTGCTTGACATTGCTATAGAAGAACCTTTTTTTTGTCTAAATGGTTCCATAAAGAACCTTTAACATCTGAAGAACCTTTCTGTTTCACAAAAGATTATTTGTGGCGAAAGAAGGTTCTTCAGATTATAAAAAGGTAAGAAGTATGGTTCTTTGTAGAACCTTGGACTGAATTGGCTGTTTGTGGAACCAAAAATGGCTGTTCTATGGCATCGCTGTGAAGAAGCCTTCTTAGCTTCTTATTTTTAAGCGGGTACGTCAGTCAAATTGTGGTGGTCTTTGATTTGAAAAATGAACAGAAGTACTGGCCATTTCTGATATGATCATTTTTAAAAATAGCTCAATGATGTCAGTTTTTGATAAAATCTCTTTGTTATCTCAAACATGTCTGTCTGTCTGCAGAGAGTCTGGAGCGGACTGGCATATGGATGGAGCTTCGGATGCAAGTGCTGGGGCTGAGCTATGCATGTCAATAGGACTGAGGCGCCATGCCTCCTGGGAAGGTCTTATCTCTTCTGCTCTGTGCACTGGAGACACGGAACACAAGCTTATGGATCGACCCAACGCAAAGCATGACTGTCACTTCTATTATTTTGTATCACGAATGGGAATTTTGTTTCGGTGTTAATGAAGGCTAGCATTCTTACTCATTGATCATCAGTGATTCATCTTGAAGCAATAGAAAACTCTCTGTTCTTTTTAAAGGGACAGTTCACTAAAACATGACATTCAATCATCATTTACTCAGCCTTGAGTCATTCAAAACTATCCTTTAACTGTTTTTGTCTATGCAGGTCAATAGGGTCCAAAACAACATTGATCACCAATGAACTTCACGGTACAAAACATTGTCTTTGTTATGCACTAAAATAATGCAATAAACATGAATTTATCAACTTAAGATATAGCTTCAAAGTTCTGACGAAACGAAGAACTTGCCATTTACCAATTAATCGTTTTTTTTACCATTAAAATGACAATAACTGTTTTGAATTGAGGGGTAATTTTTTATACAGCATTTATGGGCAAAGATAAGAATAAAAAAGAAGTAGCAATAATATGTTTCTATTTAAGTTTTAAATGAGTTTTTACCGTGGTGTTTAAGTTAAAGTAACTAATTATAATTTCATTTCATTCAATTTAACACTTAATTTAAGTGAACTAAAATAGTATTTTTCTTCAAGACTTTGTAGATCTATAAACAAACATCAATAGATAAGTGTAACTAAGATACGCATACAAATTAATAATGATATACTGTATAAAATTACAATCATTTTTACAATGTATGGCCAAAAATGTTTTTCCATGGGTTTTGTTTTGTGTTACACAGAAGAAAGAAATTCATATGACATGAGGGTGAGTATATAATGAGCAAATGTTTTTGGCTGAACTACCTCTTTAACATTCATCCGAGTATTCGCTCTCTTCATAAAATGTGCAAGGACGGGAGTTAGAGGGCAATTTCTGCCTCTAGACGTATATTGGCGGCGTTCCACTGTCAGCTCAGATGCCCGCCGGGGACCGTTGGTACCCTTCCTGAGTCCTGCTGTGTCTGATCCTGTCCTTTGGGTCTTTATAATTGCACCAGCTAATGCCAGCACTGAGGCACATGAGTGAATGCTGTTGGATTTTGATAAGAACAGTGCCTTGGCTGATTTTTCCTCTAATCCCTAAAAACTGTAAAAATCAGAGAAGGTTTCATATTCCCCTAATGCAAGCGATTGAGCCCAGCTTTGGTGCATCTATTCCCTTTGCACTCAAGTATGTTGACGTGAATGTTAACGCATGGCATTCAGAAGCAAGGCCGCCTGAAACATTTTTCATTAGACTGTGAGCTAACTTGAGGGGGAATGGGTCGCATTGATAATGAATCATCCGCTCACCCTGACTCTGCTCTACTGATTTTGACAAGAATGTCATGTTTGAAGAAGCTTTGTGGCAGACAACAGCAATCTGTCAATCAGGATTATCCTGTGGAATTCTCTAGGCACTATGGGAAGGTTTACACAGTGAAGCATGTCAGAGTCGGAGAGCACACTCTTCTCTCTTTCTATTTCCCGTTTTCCATTTTATTTCCCAGCTGAGATGATGCCTTTGCATAGCAATCCAAGTCTCAGAGGTCTCTGTATTTCTCTGACAGCTCAGACAGAGTCACCTTTAGTGGCCTAGCAGCTGCCAGCCTGTCAGGCACACTAGTACATTTATAGACAGTGATACGGATTTTAGACAAAACAACAACACAAAAAACTAAGTTCAATTTATTGTAAATGTAATTAAAAAAATCTTCTTTTTAAATAAATAAAAAGTGTTTTCTTTGTAAAATATCCGAAATTTAATGGATAAATGTGTATTTAATAATTTGGCTAATATTTGAGGACAAAGGGGTGGATTTATTTTAAATCCTTTTAAAAGTTTCATGCAGGCATGCACATGAATCTATTACTGAATCATGTACTTATATATGTTTTTATTTAACTAAAAAACTTAACAGAACATTCAATAGAACAAATTGTTCTATTTTGTCTCAAATTTCAACGTTCATGAACAGATGTATATGACTGAAAAGAAATATTCTAATATATAGTTTCATTTAATTGGCTTAAAGTGTCATGTTGCTAAAAACAACTAAAAATAGCATATTTTCACACTTTAATTAAATAAATATGGGGTCTTCTATTGATCCTTGACTTTGTAGATCTACAAAATACATGCATATTTAATAATTTATCTTTTCCCCAACATTTACAGGTATGCATCCAGCTTTAACCAAAGCAACAAACCATTCTCTGCCAGTCAAGAATATGCGAAACTCATCATATCTGCCTGCTGGCTTTTGGCACCCTACAAAAAAATGTGGGCCTTGGCTATAAATTGGCATCGACAGTTCTCAGCATATATGAGAACTGGAAATTTATCGCTATACCTCAGCTGCCGGCAGATTGTCAGCTGCAATACATCATGGTAATAGACTGGCAAGGACCCAGTTCAATCTGCCTTTCACAGCATACAGAACACCTCACCCCAAACTTTAGAAAATGTACATAATATATACAAATAACTCACTTCTTAACTATGTTTGAGGGTAATCCCTTATACAAATGCTGATCTTAGGCCAACACACGTCAGAACTCAAGTAGGCTAAATGCAGCAACGTCAGTAGTGTGCGTGTTCATACTGCATTCTTTGAATATTTTTGCGTAGATGTCATGGGTTTACTTGCAAGGGAGAAGAATCCTGAAGTTTATATCATCCTGAGCTATAGTAAGCAGCTCTGATTTAGCAGCACCTGATTTAGATATCATATCTCACCGTGGCTGTCAGCACTCTGTTATTGTTGAAATTTCTCTTTCTACCAGACAAAGAGAAAACAATAGCACCGGGGAAAGTCAGAAAGAATTCATCAGTTCCAGACAGAGCCTGTTTCCAAGAATAAACTTGACGGCCATGTAGAGACAGGAACAGGTCATATATCTGTAACTCTCAAATGATTGTGTAGACATTCGAGCTGTAATTACTAACTTGAAATGTGGAGTAAGCAGTTTTCCTGATGTTTAAATTTGCAATAAATCCTCCAAACATGTCAGGGTTGTTTCTGTGCGATCTTGTAGTGAGACGTTTGTGCCTGAGATATTGAATTCAGCCCTGCTGTATTTTATTGTACAGGGATCTTTAATTAGATTTATAGAGGCTTTGTAGTGCGAGACCCGCAGAGAATCTCATTTCTAAAGAAGCCCCTGGTCAAGGCCCGTGCAGTGAATCGCTGAGGCCTACATCACATATTGAGAGCGGTCTTTGCAGGAGTCAGCCTTAAATGAGAGCCCACGCTGGTGTAAACATCTTTAAACATCCTCAGTGTGAGCAGGACATCTACAGCCTTCCTCAGTTTTAAATCTGCGTCGGTGACAAGAATAGTCAAGCAGTTTGAAGCTGCGCCGTGTGATATGCTGCTATACACATTACAATTTTTCTACATTTTTAAAATTATCATGCAGGCAGTTTGTGTGATCTAATGTAAATCTAGAAACCACATGGGATATTTTTTATTAAAAATCCATTTGTTGTATTGCAGGACCATCAAGACAACTGCAGAAAACTTAAGGGTGATTACATAAGCTACAGTAAACAAAACGTTGCAGCATCTAAAATACATTTGGATATAAATGTATGTTTCTGCAACTTTGGCACTTTTTGTTCCATGGGGTTTGTTGTTATTAAAACAGATTTCTGCTTTTTGTAAAATGCAGGACACTTTAAAACCTTACTGCTGAAGCTCATGTTTTATCATTTGACTAAATAATTGTAATAGCTTAACATAGCAAAATCACAATTCTTACACGTTTAAAACTATAATCAGTACAGTGAGTGAAATAAATACAAACGACATTTGTGTTGCGTGTTTAACAAATCTTATAGCCTACGTTTGATGTGTGAAAAAACGGTCTTGAATATTGCAGTTTAACATTTTTATTTTGCATTATGCGTTTTAAATGTGTTATCTAACAGTTCAGATGCTAGGCTAATGCTAGGCTGGAGTCCTCCCCAGATAAACGCTAGAACGAGTTTAAGTTAGTGGCTTCACGCCCTCACAGACATAAAAATACTAATAAAAGTTAGTTTTGCTAGGCTTTAAATTATTTGGCTTTTTATTTTTGTAATAAAATGAATCACAGCTGGCCACTACATTTCCCCGTGGCTTAGCGTTTATATAATCATTTACATAAAAAACAACAACAACATCTATGCTTTCATGTCAGAAAACATTACTTTTTGTCTTACACTTCATAATAAATTCAGACCATTAATTAATCGTTTTTCGACCGTTTATTTTCATAGAATTAAATGTGTACAAAGGATTGTGGGTGACTGAAGACTGCAGAGGACACATCCCATGCATCCTTCAAATAAACATCTACCGAAGAGCCTTTCGACCGAGATGGCCTTTAGCGACGTTAGATGAGGTGGCAGCCTCTTCGTAGGATGCATCCTTCCGTTTGAGAAGCACAGCGAAGAAACAGTCCTCTGTTTCCATGGTTATGTTGCCACGTGACGAAAGTTTAATTAGCATTTATTTGCAACAGCTGGAAAGCGTAGGAGATCTCAATTAAGTCAAATGTGTTAACTAGCCTCATGTCGATTGGTCAACACTATCTACGTGCTCGCATAAAAGGTCTAGCGAGACAATTGATGTCAACGTCAGTTTGATCCACTCAATGAGAATTTACCGGTTCTTTTAAGAGTTTAAAACAGCAAGAGGTTCATTCTGACCGGCTTTCCTTTTGAATTAAAGTGTGTTTAATTCAAGTAGGAGTTGACCTTGAGTTTGCTTATTTTTAGCAGAATAAAATGGCTTCCCGTGGCTTCGCTCCTCTATCCAGTCGTCAGGAGAACATCATGGGCCTGGTGAAAGCGGATGGCCTGCGCGCTCAGAAGCCCGGCCAAAGAGTTGTGCTCGGTGTCCTGACCGAGAATGATCAGCAGAACCGAGTATTTGGGCAGGTTAGTATCAAGTGTGTGCAGCGCTACTCCCAGCGCATATTAAAGTGACGTTTATATATCGTTTAATTAGGTTTCATCCAAATATGAGCCAGCTTTTCGTGATGCGCCGACGTCACGGGGCGATGCATCAAGTGATCACGTGGTCGAGTCGGTCATCGCGCAGACAGCTAAACAATCACCGTCATGCTTACTGGCATGTGAGCTGCTGTTAGTAGATGATGCTGTCCAAGATCTTGGTTCAGGTATGCCGACCGTTCAAGTCTGTAAGAGTTTGTCAATATTAAACTATTTGGAGGTGGTTGTTGCTGCTCAACTGAATTCCTGAAGGGCCAGAGCCCTGGAGAGTTTAGATACTATCTTTTTAATTAAACTCGATAACCCTGATCCAACGTTTTTTGTAAACGGCATGGTTTGTTTGTAGTAGGGTTGAAACCACTATGCTGGGCTCGGACTCTACAGGAACTGTTTCGACACCCCAGTCTAAAATCAATCTAAACCTTTAAATCCCATTCCAATGTTGATGGGTTTGAGGAAGTGAAGTGACCCATACTTGGAATTTGTGCTCTGCATTTAACCCATCCAACGTGCACACACACAGCAGTGATCAACCATGCACACACACACCGTGAACACACACCCGGAGCAGTGGGCAGCCATAGCTGAACGGTGCCTTGCTCAAGGGTCTCACCTCAGTCGTGGTATTGAAGGTGGAGGGAGTGCTGGTTATTCACTTTATTATTTATTCACTAACCCCACCAACAATCCCTGCCGGACCTGGGACTCGAACCCACAACCTTTAGGTTACAAGCCCAACTCCCTATCCATTAGGCCACGACTGCATCAGCACAACTTAAAGGCACTTCTCATACACCCACAGTGCAGATCTCTTGCGTAATATTTAATTTATTTTTTATTTTTAGGGTCTTGCATGGATTCTTCCATGCAGTCATTGCTGGAGGAGGAAGCCGCGTCTTCTGAGGATATCCTGTGTGTTCCAGAATATGCGGAGGACATCCACAGATACCTGCGTGAATGTGAAGTTGGTATATTTGCTTTTAGCATGTGTTCCAAGTGGCCCTTTATCTTTCTGTAATACACTCTTGTCTCAGGTTAAGTACAGGCCAAAGCCTGGTTATATGAGAAAGCAGCCTGACATAACCAACTGTATGAGGGTCGTCCTTGTCGACTGGCTGGTCGAGGTTGGCGAGGAATACAAGCTGTGCTCGGAGACTCTGTACTTGGCTGTCAATTACCTGGACCGCTTCCTTTCGTGCATGTCTGTCCTGAGAGGAAAATTGCAGCTTGTGGGAACAGCTGCCATACTCCTGGCTGCGTAAGTGATGAGTGCTTCTCCTTAAATTTTGTTACCTACTGACGTAACCGCCTGGTGTTTCTGATTAGGAAATACGAGGAGGTGTATCCTCCGGAAGTGGACGAGTTTGTGTACATCACAGATGACACCTACACGAAGAAACAGCTGCTTCGGATGGAGCAGCACCTGCTCCGAGTGCTGGCTTTTGACATGACTGCTCCCACAGTTCACCAGTTTTTGATGCAGTACACACTGGAGGAGCATATCTGTGCCAGGACTGTAAACCTTGCTTTGGTGAGTGAGTTTCATCTTGTAAATACCTCCTCCTGAATTAGATATTGATTTTTCTCCTCTTGCCTAAACAGTATCTTTCAGAATTGAGCCTGCTTGAGGTGGATCCCTTTGTGCAGTATCTACCTTCCAAGACTGCTGCAGCTGCATATTGTCTGGCCAATTACACTCTAAATGGGACTTTGTGGGTAAGTCTTGCAGAAACCATTTTTCATTTGGATGAACCAATAAAGTTATTCCATGCTTCCACAACTGTAGATGAGATTTGTGTAAAGCGAGTTTTACTTGTGCAGGCCGTTCTATAATCCACCTGAAATGGGGTTTTGTTTTTGTTCTCCTGCAGCCTGAGAACCTGTATGCCTTCACTGGTTACTCACTGGCAGTGATCAGCCCATGTCTGAAGGAGCTTCATAAACTCCATTTAGGGGCTGCAGGTCGCCCCCAACAGGCGATCCAGGAGAAATACAAGAGCTCAAAGTAAGCGTGCATTTATAATGTGGCTTGTTTGGTTTTTACCCTTTTCCTAATAACCTTGTCTTTCAGATATTGTGGCGTGTCTCTGCTTGAGCCTGTGGAGTCTCTGCCTCTCTCTTGACGTTTGTGACCCACATTGGCTGTTTGAGGCCAACAAATGAACTGCAGCGCTTAAGTCTATTGTAAATATTGAATGAACTTGATTTTTAAATGTGGCTTTTAATCTTTTTAAAATGTGATTTTTATCATAGGTTGCTTAAGACAAAAGTAATCAACAAGTGACTTGTTTCTCTGTAAATCCAACATGCTGTTGGTCTGACTGCGGTGTTCTCCCCTCTCTATGAAATGAACAAATGGTTTTGTACCACTTTGTCTATTTTGCTTTTTAGGGTTTCTTTCTGGTATACCATGTGTTTTTACTTGTATACTAAGTGCAATATCATGTGCTTTACTGAATTTCAATAAACGAAACAAGTTGCATAGCTGCTTGCGTTGTGTCTTTGACCAACTAGTACCCTTGAAAGCAACGACTTTAGGTTTTATGGTGCACAACGACCTCTAGCGTCCACTGACTGTAGTCTCGTTTTATAGAGGACTATTAGTTTCGTCTTCAAATGGAAACGTTAATTTGCAAGAGTAAAACTAAGATGACATACGTTAGCACAAGTAACATTCTTCCTACAGAACCGACGCGCGCCAAGTACACAATCGCAATACAACCCTCAATCAAACTTGGTTTTAAGTTAAACCTTGGTTTCCAGTTATCCGCTAAAACTGCGAGTCGAGAACTGCTTTTCCCAGTTATTACTGTAAATGTGAAAAGTCCTGAAGGGGACTAATTCCAGCGCCTTCACGTACGATATGAAAAACGTTCATTCGGTGTGACCAATACAACTATACACCCATATAACGTGCTATGAATAGTTTTATGGTATTTTCTTCCCCCCAGTAATCAGGTCCAACCTGCTGGGTGACCAAGTAACTTAGGTACATAATTTCCTCGTGTGTCATGGGGGGAAAAAATTAGTGCACTAATTTAAGCGCACGGTGCCAAAGTTGTCACGCTTTTTGTAAGTTGTGCACTTGCTGGTTACGTTTCTTTGAGCTACAATGGAATCGCCAGAACCGGCTGAAATCGGCACCATTCGTGAAAGCTATAAACAAGCCCTGCGTTGTCTAAAGTTAGGGCTTCAGTGTGATGAGGTGGGGAATAAGGACCAAGCTCTTCTCTTGTACAAACTGGGCAGGCGGCATCTCCTCAGAGGGCTCGAGGTGAACACGCGCGGGGATTGCTGCGTGGGACGCCACTGGAATTTCGCGCGACAGACGCAGCTGAGGATGAAGGAGACCATGAGAACCATCACTAATCGTCTCGGGGTGCTGGAGTCCACAGCGAGCTCGGGTCAGCGCCTTTATCCGACCCTTCCTGTCCTCCAGGACCCCAAGTCTGTCGTTACCAACAGAGCACCTGTCTCAGCCTCAGGGGGGGCCTCTGCTCGGCTTGCCTCCCCTACGGCGGGCTCCACTGCGCCCGCTGAACTTCCACCAGCCTACACTCCACAACCGACAGAAGGGCATCTGTCACTCTCTCATGGACCATTTCAAGCTGCTCCAAACCAGCGCCAGGCCTTTGCCCCAGTCAATCTCAGAGAGGCTGGCATGGAAATTTTGTTCTTGCCCAGTGGGGTGCAGATGTTTTTCGTTTCGGCTGAGGGTCATGTCAGCGCCCCTTCTTATCCAGGTTTCCTACGAATAATCATATACAACAACCAGAACTGTAATGCCAGCTATGCCCCAGCTTACCTACAGGTAAATATTGTGTTTGGATAATATTTCTATATTTGTGTGTCTTATTTTCACCCAAGTTTTGTTATTGTTAACTAAAACTATTTGAATAATTTTTGGTAATTGAAATCACCCTGGGATAAAATATTAGACAGTTAGACTATTAGACTAAACTCAGATACTTGGTACCATAAAACTACATTGTGTAAGAATTTTTAAGACTTAAAAATACTTTTACAGGTGATGATAAACATGTGATAACATGTAATAAAAAATGCTTATCTCTAAATCTTTAAACAAAAAAAGATTTTTTTTTTTTAAACTAGGCCTATTTTTAAGGATTTTACTGTCAAAGACACATCTTAAGATGATTTGTGTGTGTGTGCATATGAATTAGTTTTAGTAGGAAAATATAACATTCTAATGTTTGTTTGAAACTTTGGTCATATAGCGTTGCATTATATACACTTTCATTTGTGCTATAAACAAGCTATTCATCACCTTGACAAGAATTGTATAGGTTCACCCTGCACACCAGAGAAGTCTTGATGATCACATGTTTTTCTTTGTTTTTAAAACAAGGAACTACGTCTGTTTAGGGTTTGGTTGTTGTTGAGCATCATTTCATGGCTGACAGCAAAATAACTAAAATTACTGTCATGCTTCTCGTGTTATACAATTACTGGAACATTCTTGTGCATTATAGAGCAAAGCGAGAAGTAGAATCCTTGGGTGTTTATTAAGAGAAGGCTTGAGATTTATTTGGTTTGATGGGTAGTATTGGTGATGACTTTTAAACTGTGGAGGTTTTGCTTTCAGTTGATTGTTTTTAATTACTAAAATCCAGCGTGGTTTAGAAAAGTTTCCCTTGCAGATGTCAAATTGGTGGTTTCACAGCTCCACCTCTTCTGTCAAACTCACAAAAGTTAGTCCAACCTGTCTCAAATAAATCGAAAGCTTTAGGTCTGTTTAGGCTGTGCAGTGCTAGAAACAAGCTTTTACGGATGACGCCAGGGTTCTTTGTGCAGAATCGGTCTGCATGCTGTTTCAGCAAATAGAAATCTCATTGAATGGCTGAGCGTTGGCTCTGTGCAGTATTGGCAGATTTCCAGTTTGAGGGCTGTTAGCTGTCCAGTGCTCACATTGCTCTGAGGGCTTGATGTAGGACACGTGGAGTCCACAAGCTAACATAACTGCTGCATGTGTCCCACTGTGGTCTTTTGTCCCACTTTAGTCACCCAGAACAAAGGGTGGCTTTCTGAATAACCACTCGGTACACAAACATATGCAATATAATTGCAGTCTTATTTGACCCCCAGTTGCCTCATATGCGCGATCACATCCAAATACACTGTTCATCTTTATTGTAGTTCTAAGCAGGGGTCATCAAACCTGCTCAGAACACCACAATATTAGTCTTTTATTTGTTTTTACATGTAGTATATTATTAAAGTATAACCTGAAAGCAATACATTATTTAAAAAATATATATTTTATTTATATATTTGATATTTTCAGCACCTCTTTGTTTTTTTTAATTATTAATATGAATATAATATTAATAAAGTTCTAATAAAGTCTTAAGCAGTTTCTTGTTAAAACCTATGGCAGTCAATATTATATATTGAGATTTTATATGTGTATATATATATACTTTTTAAAGTAAAAAATAAAACTACGATTCTTGGAGTGAATTTTACAAGAATTTTTTTATACATTTTTAGTTATCATGAAATGTTTCTACACCAAATTATTTGTGGTTTAAAGTAAAGATCACGTACAGAAAAAAATATCAAAATCTCTACATTTTGATTGAGATGTTGTGCTTGCAGGTTTGTGATTGGATCTACCCGCTGTACCCAGACTCACCAGTCTTTCTTAGCAACAGAGGTGTGTTCACATTTCCTGATACCACCGCAGCAGTGCCGGGGTCCTATGTTGGGGTGGTGCTGTCCTCAGAGCTGTCTACAGCAGACAGGCATCTGTTCCAGGAACAGCTGTCAGCGCTGGCACAGCTCAGGGTCCAGGTACTCAATCTCACTTTTGGTTTTGCCGAAATGTTGAAAAAATAGACTCTGAATCTATGCATTTGTTTTGTATAACTCATAAGTTTGCTTCGTGTTACTCATAACTGAGGGATTTTTATTTAAGGTAGATGAAGAACAAGGTGGCGCTACAGGAACAGACATTAACCTGAGTGGAAAGGTTCCTTCTTCAGAAACATCTAAAACCCAAACACCAGGAGGGGACGATAAAACTCTTCCTGTTTGGAGTGAAAAAATGTCTCAGAGTATTCTAGCAGGTCTGAACTTTAGGACCAGAGTAAAGTAACTGTACATTTTGATAGGAGTCTCACTGGATATCTTGTATCTTATATTTGTTTCTTCTATCCAAGTAGAAGTTGAGAAGCCCTTTTTTGGTGCATTTTATAATTAGCCACTAGAGGCCACTCTAATACACTCTAAATTAAGCGCTAAAGGTATTTTGATACCTTGATATTTCCACTGTGCAGGGACCTCCTGGATGGGTCGGGGGCTTGTGCGTGGAGCTGAAGCTACCGGTAAAGCCATCCAGAAAGGAGCAAGTAAGCTACGAGAAAACATCACTCCAGAGGAGACCCCAGCAGAAGTCAGCCCCAAGGTTACTACAGGCCTTAATGCAGCCAAGCAGGCCACAGGGGGCGCTGTAAAAGTCAGCCAGTTTCTAGGTAAAACAATGGTGTTTTATCATATGCTGATGTATTTAGAGCTTTTCTTTATCCTTTTGTGCAACATGTCTAATACATGTTTTTATTCACCAGTGGATGGTGTTGCTGCTGTAGCTGGTAGAGTTGGGAAAGAAATTGCCCCACACGTGAAAAAACACGGCACCAAACTCATCCCAGAATCTCTCAAGAAAAGAAAAGAAGGCAGCTCCAACATGGATGGAGCCAAGCTAGTGGCAGGAAGCAGCATACAGGGTAAACGAATAAATCCTGAAATGCTATAACATGGCAAAATATAGTTTAGTTCGTGTTTAGATGCATGTTTTTGTTCTGTAGGTTTGTCAACTCTCTGGTCAAGTCTGGAAACGGCAGCAAAGACTGTTGGCAGAAGTTTAACTTCAGAGACTGTGACTACTGTGAAGCACAAGTAGGTGTTTTTGATTATTTAATGTTCAGGATTCACTGTTTCTCTTCTGCTCTCCTTTATTATTTTCCCACCTGATACTACTACTACTACTACTTTTTTTGCTACATAACTATCCAAACTTTGCTTTGGGAAGTGGATTAATTTACTCTTACCTGTTGCTTTTTCAGATTTAGGGGTCTAGGAAGCCTCTTGGACCCCCCTAGCAGCATATAAATGGTGGCGGGTGAAAACACACTGCGTTTTCTCTCACTAATGTCTTTAAAAATTGAAACCTCTCCAAATTGCATTACTTTCTTGAGTTGCTGCGCATTCAGAAGTTGCTGAGAAGGTGCTTGTTCTTATTACTGCTCTGTCAGAACGCTTTGTGAATTAAAACGGAGGCGAACGCAACATTTTGTCTGTGCACTGTGTTCTGTTCGTTTTAAAACGTTTCACATTATTTCAAATATCCTTCAGAATCAAAACTGCACAGCAAAACATGAACTTCTGTCGGGACGGTCTTTTAGCTCAGAATATGTCCATGTTTGTGGTCAGGTATGGAGACGAGGCAGGACAAGCTGCAGACACTGCAGTCCAGTCTGCTGTCAATGTAGGTATCACGGCATTTAATGTGGACAACCTGGCCTTGAAGGGTATACTGAAGGCCACAGGCAAAGAAACTGCAAAAGCAATGACGAAAGATGGCTCAGGAGGAGAAGGAACTGAGAAGAAAGAAAAGCCGCCTAAGGATGAGAAAAAATAATCAATTATTAACTGTTAGCATATCATGTACATTCTTGTAGCAAAAAAAAGTATTGTTTTGCATTGATATTATACTGAGCAATGTTTACAGAAGGATGCACTTAGACATATTTAAATATAAGTTAAATAGTATACTCCTGTTACCTGAAGGTAATGTTCTTTATTTTCTTAAAGATATTAAGATGGTTATTTTTATAGAAAGAAACAACAACAGGGTGTTTGATTTTATTTGACCTTGTTTTGATTTGATAAGATTGATGTTTTGATTTTCACTGTAGGTATATTTTGCTTTCTTCATTCTTCAGATGCTTTAAGATGAGAACTTGGAAGATAACGAGAATTATTAAAGTTTAGTTAATCTGTGGCCGTAGAGTCTTCTTGTCTTTTCCTAAACATTTCCATATTCATGAGTGTTGTTGTAAATCAAGGTAAAGTTTACTGAAAAGGTCGCAGCACAATAGGACTCAGTATGATTGCGTAATCAGTGTTGTGGTTGTTCGTTGCCGTGGAGATCACAACAATCACACTGAGGAAAGTGAACCTGTTCAGTACTCAGACTGAGGATGGGAGAAACTGATCTCAGAAATTATGAGGTATCCCAATTGCAAGCAGAAGTCGAGCAGGAGAGAGAGGTCAAGTAAGTCCAAACATGTCGCGTATAAAACTGGCTTGACGTTGAACGTTTGATATTCACAAATATAGGCACAGTCTCTAAAGTCACGTGCGGAATTGAATAGCATACGTCGAGGAGAATGACTTCTTATAGTCATAAAAACAACTGTTAGCCGTTCATATAGCTAACTGTAATGGTCAAATCATATGTAGAAATTGGTATTTTTCACTACCGAATGGGCTCAAATTCAAATTTAAAGCTCAATAGCGTTTGAACATAATAAATACAACTGTGAAGGGTTCATCTTGGTGTCAAGTATAATGCACACCTTTTAATATTTGTTAAAATAAACTGTAAATCATATTTTAAAAATGAATTAGGCTCAAATGCAAATTTAAAGCTCAATGGCATTTGAGGAGAATGGCTTTCATTGATAGAATAAAATGAATAAAATCTAGTAGTCAACTATAATTTACACTTTTTGTATTTGGTATAATTATTACAGTAAACTAAATCATATGGAAAAAATGCTACTTTTCACTATCGAATGGGCTCAAATGCACATTTAAAGGGATAGTTCACCCAAAAATGAAAATTTGATGTTTATTTGCTTACCCCCAGCGCATCCAAGATGTAGGTGAC
>JAUMHQ010000065.1:11812454-11830058 GCA_032361165.1 Enteromius paludinosus | reverse complement strand
TAAAATATATGAAAGTCTAATGTTTATCAGTACATTACAGAAAATAATGAACTTTAACACAATATGCTAATTTTTTTAAAAGGACCTGTATTGCGGAGGTTCATAATTGAAATATCCGTGGACTGTTGTTAAACGTTAATGCTTTATCATGTTGGAAATATGCCCTACACCAAATCCAACCCTAAACCTACCTGATATTGTTAACAAATTAAAAACTGAAATAAAAGAAGCTTAATTTTAAAAGTCTCATTTCCACTTCCTTTTATGTAGATTTGAACTCTTTTTTTTTTTTTAAACCATAGTTATACAGGATTCTCAAGTACATGTCTGTAAATTACTTTTATTTCTTTTGGAAACTGCAGATTTGTACTTCTTGTATTTCATGTCTTTCTAAAAAGTCCACCAAGGTACATTTTTGCAATGAAACCAGGAACTCATTTTACATTTGACGGAATTTATACATTTTAAAAAGTAATTATAAAAATCTTACAAAGGTAAAAATGCCCCTCAAAAGCATGTCCACTGCACAAATATAGCCCGTTATTGGAAAAGTTGTTGCTGACGATGTTCCCAATTCAGTTTTGAATATCCTACTCTGTATCTTTGCTTTAGGCTTCAATGTTTCCTTAATCTCCGCAAAAGGGGTTTAAGGATATTTGGATGCTTGTCTGAGGGGGTGGCTCAGCTTGTTGCCGTTTCTGACAGAGAACTTTGAGCTCATGTTGGTGAACTAACCCCAAAATAAAACAGTGATGTGTCTGTTTGCGAAGCATCACTTGCATCAAATTAATGAAGCACCACAGATGGTGCTAATGAGTGTACTTCTTCCCCCCAGTCTGACACACACACACACACACACACACATTAGTAAAGATATCTCATATTAAGTGGTTTTCATATGGAGCTGTAAATTTGGCTCTTATACAAACCGCTTGATATTTAAAAAAATATATAATTTGGATCATTTTGAAGCTTTTAAGTAGTGACAGACCTCTTCAAATATCTCGTCTAGATGTATGAGGAAAATGTTCAAGATCTTAAACTCACAAGTGCAGCAAAACCTGTAAACACTCACAAACACACTCACTCACAGCACTTCAAAGGGAACTTAGTGAACTCAAAAACTCCCAAATTAGACTTAGCTATTTTGTTTGTTTGTTAATGGCAGGGAGCTAGATTTGAATTTAATCACGTTCGATAAGAATAAACCGAACGCTAAAAGTATTGACATCTAAAAAGCTATAATTGATCTTTGTCTGTTTCCTGTGAACACCGCATAGACCACACAGGGTCACGTTGACAAATTGCTTTTATCGCATTTTATGGGCTTTTAAAACGGTTCACCTGCAAGCTAGTGGTATTCAGAAACCAAAATAAATGAATGAACTAGTAAATAATCAAATAAATGCCTTAGAACAAATAACAGCTACATAACTGAATTAATGAATAAATAAATACCTGAGATAAAATAATGTTAGAGATCAAGTATTTGTATTTTACTAAAATGATCATTCAATTAACTTTTTTTTCACGAGACCTTAGAAATCACTGTCTCCTGTTAAAATACGGTAGTGTTTATGTTTATATCTGGCCGTGGTTCGAGTGCCATTAAAGGTCTGTCGGTGGGAAGATTCGGCGCGTTTCCACCATTACCTCAGCCCTCCGCGCCTCCCACTACCGTACCGCACCGGCCGGCCGCGCGTCACAGCTACGCAGGCAGACCGCGAGCCAATGAGCGAGCAGCGGCTCACGCTCTGTACTCCGCTCCGCTCTCCGCTGCTCCATTCATTGGAATCCGCGCTCGGCGAGTGCTGCTGCTTTCTGCCACCTGGAATAGCACTGTGTCTCAAGATGCTGCAATACGAAGGTAGGAGAGGCGGATTCACTGCTCTTTCGCGGATACACGGGAAGATGGCTTTTACATTTTAAGTCGGAATTTAAAAGTGAGGCTTATTCAGATGGAATTAACGGCAGAAATAATTTATTTGATATGACTTCTAATGTGAACCAGTACGTTATTCAGTTCGTCTTCATAGGAGAGACCGAGGAGTGTTGTAACAATTTGTTTATACTGTACATCTTTATTTTATTTTTTTGCGCTGTTTTACACTTTGACATTCCCAATTTTGTCTGCTACAAAATAAAATAGTTTAATATCTACTGTGCATTAAATTATTGTGGTAATTAAATGTATTTATTTATTATTTTTTCATGTCATCTTATGCATTTTTACAGTGGCTTTTGACCACTTTAGGTTGGCCTAGTTGAAAATGTTTATCTCATCATTTTATGTGTTATGTATACATTTTTTTTATTTCTGTCAGCTTTATACAAGCTTTTACTTTTCCATTAATAGCTGCTGCTTTAATCTATTTCAAAAGTGAATTAGAATGGATATGCTGCAGTTAAAAATATAATACTTATTTTCGATGCTAATTTTGATGCTCTGTTTCGGCGATGAATGTTTCACTTTTGTGTGTCCTGGTAACATATGAGGGAGTGTAAAACTGTCAAGGGATATTTCCTAATCTGTATCAGCAAACAGAGGCAGTCGCCTGTGAATATGAATCGGCCTGATGTTGACAGAGTTCAGATCTTCTCAGTGGTGTGTAGTGCAGTCTTACCATGACTGATGGGCCTTGGAAGAAGTGAGGTTGTAGAAATGGAGGGATTTGTGCCACTGGGTGTGTGGCGCTCTATCCGAAGAGGATTTGTTTAGGGATGCGAGTGTGGGAAGCAGGAGCAGCTGTGTGGGCGATTTCTTCTCTTCTTACTCACAAACAGGCTTTTGAAAAGCTCGCTCTTTGAATATAAAAGCACTGGCAGCCTCCTGGGGGCTCTTGAAATATTTGCTGATCTTCATTCACAAACTTTGTACACTTTTTTGTGAACTCAAGGCATTTTTTCCCTTTTTCTTTGTAGTGAATGGGACCCCGGCCAGTCAGCTGTCCACACCCCATTCTACAAAATCACCCAGTCCGTCTCCGACCAGCCCGGGGAGCTTGACGAAACACAGGGTAAGACAACATTCTCTCTAAAATCAACCTAATACATCCACACACACCGTTTAGATACTAGCTCATACACCTGCCCAAACATAAACCTCAGATCTTTTACTGTTCACCTGGTTCATTTGATATCAAGTATCATCTAAATCTAATTCTGTTGTGCCGAGTAATGTCCTTCATGTAGTGTTTTTCTAGTATATCGTGTGATGAATGTCCAGATCCTTCTCCACTTAGATAGAAGATTCTGTCTGCCCTCCTTCGCCATCTCAAGCTCTATATAACGCACTCCTTCTATGTTCTCAGGAAATGGACAAGGCCATCATTGACAGCACAGCTTAACTTCCCCTCTTCTAAGATCCTTAGTCTGGGCCACTACATTTGGAAACTTTCAGTCTCTCATGTTTCGTCATGAGTTAAGCATGAAAGTCCACTAGTGTCAGCCATGGAAAATGACTTCTACTTGTAGCAGAGCAGCACTCATGAACTGACTTCGAAATTGGGGTCCAGAATTAACCTCTGCCATTTATCTGCCAATGGTGATAATTTGAGAAAATAATCACCACGTTTTTTTACCTACCATGAAGCTGTGTAATTAGCAGCATCATATATAAAGGTGATATATTTTCCGTGGCACTTAAAAACAAATGATGTAAAGAATTATTCCTCTTAAGTGTCACCAAATTGAGTTTTGAAGACTCCTAGATTTTGACAAGGTTTTTCCAATGAAGTCTGCACTTTTTTATAAACAGTTTGTAAATTTTTCAATTGATTCGCTCACATTACTTACGCCAGTGAGGGTATGACTATACATATAAATCAGGGACTATACAGCAGTTTTTATTCATTTTTTGTCAGGTAATAATGTTTTTTAATTTACCCACCAAAACCATTTTACATTTGGTGTTCGGCTAGTGCTGATTTTGGACCCTGATTGAGACAGCATTGAGAAAGAGAAATGGCTTGATACATGCTGTTGAAGGAGCATGCAACTCACCAGGAAGTGTTTATCTATTCACTGTCCCCCCCCCCAAAAAAAAAACATGTTACAATTTGGTTTCTGTGGAACGTTTGTGTACGATTGGGAGATGTGTGTGCACTTTTGACCAGGTCAAACGGTCTCTAATCCTTGCAGACTACCGCAAAAAGGTTTAAACTTCTTCCCAGCCCAGAGTTTCTCTCAGGTTATAATATTAGCCTTAAACCTCAGTGATTACTCCGGCTTCTTTCTCTCTTAAAGAGTCAAGAGTCTCTTATTCTTCCATTCATTCTGAGTGTCTGTCTGTTCCTCTTTCTTAGTTCTCCATGATTAAAGTACACTAGAGCAATCAATCACTTACTACGGATATTGCACTCCATTCCAAACGATCAAAATGTTGAGCTTTTGGGACACATCAAATCTAGCCCCAGGCAGTTAAAGTCCTGTTCTACAGCCAGCGAATTCACGTGCCGATATCGACCCAAAATAGATTAAGAGAAACGGCTGGCCACTAACCAATCAAAGCTTTACTGACCTTAAACCAGTTCATAGTAAAAACAACTGTTTTATGTTATTATATTTTCACTGCATTTTTATTAGTTAGAAGGTTAACCTCTGAAAAATGTTACGCTTTGGGGATAAAATTTAACCATATAACTAGCAAAATGTTTTCTTGGTTACTGTTTAACTGCAATTGATGGCATTTCTTCAGTAGCATTGCAACTGGACATTTTTGCTTTTATATGCCGTTAAAAACACTGCACCTCCTTTTTGTATTTGAAACTGTTCCAGATTGCATTAGAAGTGGCTAAACTTCCTCCTGAGGAAGAGTCTGACTTTTAATAACTCTATATGCGATTCGGTCGACGTGCCGGCTGGGAGACAGAGATGCCGAGCACTTTGTGTTCGCCCTCCACCCACCAGCAAAGACTCTCAGATTCCCGTCATTCTTTCACTTATCTCTTACCCCAGCCTGAGCTCTTGAAGTTGGATGGATCTCTCTGCGGTTTGATTCTGTCAGATGGCTTTGCTCTCAGCTCATTGCTGTTGCAGAATGAGAATTTGGGACAGTCAGATCTGCCCAAAGCAGAGACGCATCTCAGCGTCTTTACAACCATCTCCTGCATAAGTGGGTCAGGCTTTGAAAACTCCCCAGTGGAGTTCTGTGAATGAAGGAAGGAGAAAAAACATTTACATAAATACGATACAAATGCAAAAGAACTGAATGTTCTCTCAAAATGCTTCCAAAGAAGCAGGCACTTCTTCATCTGAATGTTGTGATTGCAGCTTTGTGGCTTGGTTATTCAATTAGTTTGCGGTGTTCTAATACACTGCTTAATGTGTGTGATTACAGCAGTGCTTAGCTGCCAATGTAGTACTGCTGTAATATATTTATATATATATATATATATATAGTTTATACTGCAGTTTTCAAATGACCTCACTCCCTCCAAGTGAATGAATTAAACACTGATCATTACTACCGATTTATTATTAATTAGCTTTACCGCTCAAGCCCGGGCTGTGGATTACATTCAATGCATGACCCACTTTTAGAAATAAGCTACACAAGAGTGCCGGATCTATACTGGGAATATCTACGTGTGTGTGTGTGTGGGGCCCCTGTGTCCTCGGGCATATCCCCTCCATCATCTCTCTTTTTTCCACAAGATCTCAGTTCCTCTGGGGAAAAATATGGAACACATACGCATTTGATGCTATGGCGTCAACTACATTTTTAATCCGTGTCAAAACACATAAGATAGGGATGTTGTTTCCAAGTCTGCTAATCCACCTCAATCTGGCTTAAACGAGGATGAATTGAGGTAAACGAGGTTACAATTTAAATCGTATCACCATAGTTAGATTTAATGGATTTTTTTCAGTCATTTTTTTATGGGTGGTTAACTAGGTAGGATGAGTGCTTTGTGGGTTGCGTAACATGGAAAGTGAGGCCATCAAGCTCAGCATCACACCTGTCTCTAAAAGAGATGAGTGCTGTTTAGAATGCACCTGTTCAATTCCTGAGTTTTAGCTGGATTTAAGGTGGCATTCCGCTTTGAATTATTCTTGAGATGGACAAAGTAAATTCTGTTTCGTTTCATTTAAATAGCATAAAAACACATTCTACATCTTCGTTACATGATGTCCCTCAAGCTGTCTGTTGGGTTGCATGCTCTTCACATTTTCCTTTGGCGTTTTCACACCTGTATTTTTTTCTTTTCTGGTGTTTAAATTACATTGTGTTTGTGTGCATGTGTTGTGCTTTCATTCATTCCATGAACATTCATTTAAAAACTAATGGTAGCATCTTCCAAGTATGATATCGTTACACATGGGTTTTTAAAAGGAAGTTGAACTTTGTTTTTGTTTATTGCACATGAGCAAAATAATGACTTTCCCAAAGGGATAAATTCACCCAAAAATGAAAATTCTGTCATCATTTATTCACCCTCATGTCATTCCAAACCTGTTCTTTTGTGAAAAATGTCCTTGCATTGAGTTTTTAATTTTTGAGTGAGCAATTTCTTTATTGGCTTACTTCATATTCATTCATATGATGCCATGTAAAGAACACCCCTTCTGTTTCTCTTTCTCCACAGTAATTTTCAGTCCTCCTGTGTTCCATTGCTTTTCATTGTTTTGCTGTTTTTGTTTTGGACTCTGCTCAGTTATATTGTCCTGTGTTCCTTTTTTATTTTTAAGCCATTGTCAATCATGTAGTTTAATTTTTTTGCACTAGTTTTGTATCATAATAGTTTTTTTTTTATGTATAGAAAGAATAGACTGTTTGCCACAAAGCATGTCATGAAACGTTTCCATCATGTACGTATGATTGAAGATGCTAAATGCATTAAACAGTAAGTCTCTTTATCTAATACAAACCCAACCGGGTGTTCTTTACCAAATCTTTTGGGGTCCTCTTCTGTTTATATAGGACAGTTTGGCTCAGAGCTCCTTTAAATCACATTTTATTTGTCCCAGACTTCACAGAGGTTTTTTCTTATAATTTTGTGCTACACAATCATTAGCGTTAATGATGGCCATTTCAAAAACAAATTAATGCGGCCGGTCACGGAGTTAGATTATTGTGATTATAAGCGACTATTGGGAGATTTTCTCACATTGGTCTTAATGGAGTTTCAGATAAGAGGTCTCTACAGCTATTCCCAAAAAGAGTAGCAGCCATCCTGATGGAACAGCGCAATTCTGTCTGGCCATTGGATTAAATTTCCCCACGGCATTCGCATCTCCACAAAACAAAATCATCTCAGACATTAAATCAGTCATTCAAGCCATTATGCAATTAGTCTGCAACAAAATGACAAGAGTGACCTTTAAATGCAATAATGCGGCATTGTTATTGATACGGAGCCTGTTAATTGTTTTATTTTTAAAAGGATGATTTAATAGAGTGTTCCTGCAACACTACATTAGGGATCATTTAGGTAAATTTGTGTTATCAGCATCATAATTGCACAGACTGTTATGCAACCGAGTACTTAAATTTGTATGCGAACACATGGATTTAGCATGATTAATCAGTGGAGAGGCTAATACTTACTGCATGGTTTCTTTCCGGCTCTGAGAAAAAGCACAGAAATCCAGCTTGTTTGGAGTGATTTGACCTAGCATTCAGTCAGGAAACAGGAAGATGCCTTATATGGGCTTGTCTCGGCTGCTTCCTGTCTCGCAGAGGGAAAATATTATTAGTACACTCCAACAGTTTCCATGGTAACAAGAGTTTTGATAGCGGCAGGACAAACTGTGATCTGAATGAAATAGAAAAAGGATGCGGAAACACACACACACACACACTCGAGTCAAAACTGTTTCTGATGACACTTAAACAACCCTACCTTGGCCGTCTCATATGCATCCACTCAAACTGCCATTATCAGACAGCGCGTGTAGGTGTGCTGACCCTCCGTGACCCAGCCAGTGTTTCGTCTCTGTAGATTTGCGCTTCGTTCTCGCCATTAGCAGTCCCTCAGAGGTGCGTCCGGGCCGCCGTCGCACGCCACTACCGCCCAATCAAATCCATTCGAGCTCCAGGAGAGCGCAGTGCTCCCGGAGACATCATTCCAATTTCTCTCCACGCAGACCTGAAAGGGTCCCTGCACCCTGACTGCTGGCAACCGGGAGCGAAAACCAATTTACAGCACAGCCAGTAACTTCGCTCACACTTGCTGCTGCCATGGCAACCAGCAAAGAAACACAGATAACTGGCTTTATCCTAACGCTGTGCTGTGTTTAAAAGTGAGAATGAGGATTGTGTCCCGAGTGTTTCCGACCGTCCTGATGGGAATAGTAACACGGGGCAGCTTGAGGATATCCAGCACAGGTAGAAAGATGAAACACCACCGTGGGCAGCTTCATTGTGTCCGCATTTTTAGTTTAGTGACTGTCGCTGCTTTTTGGAGTTATACCTCTCATTCACACTGCCCGTGTACTGCTGTGTAATCAGTTTTGGGTTTAAATTGGATCTTTTCTTCCTCACAGGGATCCCAGCACAGCGGTTCCTCTCTGTCTCTGGCCTCTACCAAAGTCTGCAGTATGGATGAGGAGGAAGGGCCTGTGAGTGATGGTAAGAAACGGAACACTTTAGGCTACCGATATTTAGATTTGATTTAATTTCAGTTATATTTCCAACTACCAAAAACATGGCTGTAGCTTGACTTTTTCTAAATCCATGCATTATAATTGCGTTCAAACATATTGCATTCAGGCTTTCATACAAAGAGCTTTGCAACTCTTCGATCTTATGCAGATATGGGAGGTTTTGACTTTATTAACGAGAAGACCCTTTATTAAGCTTTATAGTTGCTCAGTGCCATCAAGTAAAGATGTTTATCTCAAGAGCATGTCTGCAGTGGAGGTCAACAACAAATGCTTCATTTCAAGGCTTTGCGTAGATGTTGATTATGCAATCATTTCCACTTCAGTGTACACGCTGTAGTTGACTGTAATGCACTAATGAAAGACTCTGTGAGGTGTGAAGTGAATGCAGGGTTATCCTGTTGTTCCATGAGCTGCATTCAAGATATTTTCAGAGTAGGACTGTTGGTTGAGAATCAAATTTCTCCACTGCCTACAGAGATTTCAGTCATAAAAACAGATTCTGAATGAGGCCCACTCAGTCTTGCTCTAATTTTCTTTCTTACCGTCTGCAGCCGAGCCCTTGGAGGAGACGCCGATACCCACAGTCCCAAGCTCCATTTCAGATCGGTACAAAGTGGGCCGAATGATCGGAGATGGGAACTTTGCGGTAGTCCATGAGTGTGTAGAGCACTCGACTGGTAGGGCGTACGCTCTGAAGATCATCAACAAAGGCAAATGCAGAGGAAAGGTAAGAATGAAGCATAATGATATTGTCAATAAAATGCTTGCATTGTATGGCAATTTGTATAGTGTACTCTCTTTCTCCTGCACAGGAGCATATGATCCAGAATGAGGTTGCTATCCTGAGAAGAGTGAAACACCCAAACATTGTGTTGCTGATTGAGGAAATGGACACTTACAGTGAACTCTACCTGGTCATGGAGCTTGTTAAGGTGTGTACTACAGCAAGTTGCCATTTTAATGCATCTAGTCAAACCTAAAGTGAAAACGAATGTAGATTCACAATAATCCAGTCACAGCAGGTTTATATGTATTTTAGCTCTTGGTGGGTCCTTGTTATGGCCGCACTGTGCAGTTGTGCTGGCTCTGTTGAACTGAACGTTATTTTAAGCTGCTGTTCCACTTACTAGACTCTTTGAGGGGATTTCTGCCATGTGAACAGCAAACCAGGCCACGGTGAACTTTCTGCCTGCTTTGTGTAAACAACTTGACCTCAAGAAAACTCTTGTGATGTCGATCGGTTTGTGTACATGCAAACTCCACACTGCTTGGAAGCTAAATGCAACAGTGGAACAGTTCCATTCCTAGCAGTAGATGTCAAAGATACGTCAGACTAACGCTGGGCAGAAGAGAATATGAAGTGCCTGTCCACAGATTCTTTGCTGTATATTGTGTATCATGGAATTAAGACAATACTCTGATTAAGAATCTACCATATAAACAGATTTTTAAAAATGTCCTTAATCTGGCTAAAGTCATACTCGAAGTAAACACAATCATCAGCCATAATAAAGACGAAATGTATGTTTATATGTGAAATTTTGGAGGGTATGTCGGATGGCGTCACATGGGGACATAATGTACTACGTACTAAAACATCAAAAATGGCAACATGAATGAAAAATTAAAGAGCAACTGTCCTATGTTTTTATCAATTTGCTTCTTTGTGCTTATTTTAGGGAGGAGATCTTTTTGATGCCATCACCTCTACAAACAGATACACCGAGCGGGATGCCAGTGGCATGCTGTACAACCTGGCCAATGCGATCAAGTACTTACACAGCCTTAACATCGTCCACAGGGACATCAAGCCAGAGAACCTTTTGGTAAGATATCAATAAGCCATCCTTCCTTTTTCCAAAACCCAAGTCATGTGTCACGGGTACAAGAGCAACACTTATCACATCCTAAAGTGGCGCTGTTTGATCACCAGCCTCCACAACCATGTGTACGTCCTGAGGAAAGGAACGGATGCAACTCATAGGTCTTGTGGGCTGGAACTACATAAGTGTGTTTGGAGAAAGAGAGATGATTGCTGCGAGCTCTTTGACTGAGTCTAGACCAGCCACCTACTGACTGACTGTATACGTGTGATATCACTTCTGCAGCGGAAGAACTGAGATGTGACTCACACATCGACAGTTCACAGACTGTACTGTTCTCCAAGGCTGCTCTCGTATGAACCTTTTACTAGGCATCATTTATGAATCAATGGCCCCTGCCTTCGCTGATTCAAGACGGAAACGTTGTTTATGAAGCCCTTTTTATGAGCCTGGGGATTTGTCTAGAAATGCTGCAGATCTTATAATTGAAAATGTGACCTGCTAGCAGTGAATAAAACCATCTGTTTCTCAAACGCACTCCAGTGAGCTGGAAAAAAAAACCTTCCTGGCTCACATACGCGCTTGCTCGCTTTCTGCGTGTCCAAGATAATCGCTTGTGGCTGGAAGCATGCATGTCAAATGCACCTTGCAGTGCAGAATAAGGCTTTTACAAAACGCATCACTTTACATATTATATAACATCAAACACCAAGCCAGCTGAGCTCAGGATGCTCCTGTTTCTTTTTAGCATCATTGAATTTTAGGTTAAAGACATTAAATGCGCAAATATCTGTTTATTTGAAGCCAGTGCATATTTTTGACGCTGATCCGCACACATTCACCTTGGGAATTGAGAGCCGGATATGTCATTTTCATAGATTGCGTTGAAGAGACTAGGTTGTTTTTAGTCTAACGTTGTTCTTGGCTGTGATTCACAGGTGTATGAGCATCAAGATGGAAGCAAATCCTTGAAGCTGGGTGACTTTGGCTTGGCCACCGTGGTAGACGGACCTCTGTACACTGTCTGTGGAACACCCACATATGTAGCACCAGAGATTATCGCAGAGACCGGGTGAATATTTTAACACGTTTGCACAAATATGGGTCATTGGATGTGTGATTTTCTTTTTTTTCATGGGCTGATGTTAAGTATAGTGCTGTGATTTGTTATGATCATATTAAATTAGTTTAAAGATCTTATAAGACCAATAACATTAAAACAACACCTTTTGTTTGCTGTTAGGTATGGCCTTAAGGTAGATATCTGGGCCGCTGGAGTCATCACGTATATTCTTCTCTGCGGCTTTCCTCCATTTCGTGGGTAAGTTCAGTGTATGTTATGACAAAATATGGCAAGAGTATCATTTTATCATCATTTTATTCTTAGCTTTTTGCTTATTGTTTGTTGTAAAACTTCTGTAATTACCATCAAAACGATGAATTTGTCGAGTAGAAAATGCTCCACATGTCGAAGATTCATTCTAGCTGTGTCTGTAGTGCAGCTTTGAGTAACGTAATCAAAGCCGCAAGGTTATGTAAGATGTTACTGCGCCACCATGTGGCTATTTGTTGTACTATTGATGAACTCAATGAAACGAGCTCCCCCTGTTGATGCATATCTGAAGTTGCACTCTTTATTTCAGGAGCACTGATGATCAAGAAGCTCTGTTTGACCAGATACTGCTGGGACAGTTAGAATTCCCTCTTCCGTACTGGGACAATGTATCAGATTCCGCCAAAGTAAGTGAAATATGTTCAGATTAAAAAAGAAATATATGTGGGATAAAAAAAAGATAATAAATAAATATTATATATGGCTATATATATATATAAAATGTGTGTTTCTAAATCTACATGGTAAATAATGGTAATGTTTTTATGTACATTTTTGAATTTTAAATGTTTTTTACGCAAAATATAGTATGATGATAAACAAAATTTTGCTTTTAAAAATGAAATCACATGATAAATAATATATGGGCTTTTAATACTAAAATAAAATCCCTCTGTCCCCTTCGTCTTTAGGAGCTGATAGTGTCTATGCTGCAAGTTGAAGTGGATCAGAGATACACAGCGCTGCAGGTGCTGGAACATCCCTGGGTCACTGTGAGTAATTTAACCTAAATCTATTACACTATACTCTGTGCGAATCTTTATTGCTTAAGTATAGGTATTAATACGTTTTAGTCCTCCTGTTTCATAACTATAGTAACTGATTGGCTTCATTTCAATGGTTGTTTTAGAATGACGGTCTGTCAGAAAACGAGCACCAGCTGTCCGTGGCAGGAAAGATCAAGAAGCACTTTAACACTGGGCCCAAGCCCAGTAACAACACCCCGGGAGTGTCTGTGATGACGGTAAGCCCACACTAACTGTCGAAGCCTGAAGTTAAGAATGAGACGCCAAATAAACATTAGAGCCAGTGAGCAGAGTACTATACACCATGTGTGAGGGACAGCTTTTATGGGGGGCCAAAGAGTTCAAACACTATAATACTTTGAAATGATTTTCTTTACTAACAGTACGAATGGATTTACAGCTGATTGTTTTTGAGCATTGTGCACTGATTTCTCTTCGCTTAGCTCGACCATGACTTTTCCATCCAGAGATCAGGGTCGTTGGATTTCTATCAGAACCCGGGCATGTTTTGGATAAGGTAACGCCTTGTATCCACTGAAGCACACCAGCCCCTGTCTTGTTTAACCCCAGTGTGGGCACTGAAACCTGCTTATGTCATGATCAGAAACTGCTGCTGTGGTCGTTCATGTGCGTGAAATGTGCATGATTTCCTTCAGCATCATGGCAACTGGCATATTTTTATGTGCTTTTCTCTCAGTGTGTCTCAGTTGTGTGACTGTCCTGCTTCTAACCGCCTTCAATCTTGTGCAGAAATAAAATGCTCAGCAGTCAGTCCCACTATTGTCCCCCATGTTTTTGTTGTTGTTTAAAAGAAACTCAGCTTTCAAGAATAATAACACTAATACTAATAAAACTTAGTGAATATATTTATTAGTATTAAATATACACTATACATGACAAGTTTGGGGTCAGTTCTTTTTGGAGGAATTATTTTTATTGTTACTGATTTTTAGAAGGATGTAATGAACACTGAAAAAATAATAAATAAATGAAATAACTGTTTTTTTTAATTAATGATGATAATGGTAATAACAATAATAAGCATGATATTGTCATATTACTACAATTTTTTGAAGGATCATGTGAAAATGAAGACTTTTCGAGTATGTTAAAATATAAAATGCTCATTTTAAATAATTTCATAGTATTACAGTTAGTATAAAAAAGCCTTGGTGAGCATAAAACATCTTTCAAAACTAAGTGACACCAAACTTTTGAACTGTAGTGTATTTACATTTAATTTATTGTTATTTTAGCTTAATTTTTTATTAAATATGAATTTGATGTATTTTCATTTTTAAATCACTTTTGTTTCATAATTTGAATAATCTATAAATAAATTAAGAAATTTACATTTTAATTGAAGGGATAGTTCTGGGAGTGATTTTATTTGAAGCATTTTATTTTGCTCTCATGCTCGTTTTCTGTCACATGACTAAAATCCCCTCTTCTTCCATCAGACCACCGCTCTTGATAAGGAGAGGCAGATTCTCAGACGAGGATGCCACCAGAATGTGAGCGCAGCTCCCTGGACCACCCAGCCAACCTGTAGCCTCCACATCCCAGCCTTTACTCCCAGTCTGTACCTCGACCCCCTGTCCCAGCCGCCCAGTGGACTCCTCGCTCCAGCCCCCATCCCCAGTCCATGTCCCTCTACAACCACCACCACGCCCGAGTCTGAAGACTTTTCCGCCTGCTCCACGGAGACTGTTCGCTCTCTCTTCTCCCCTTTCTAGCATCGAAAGGGAAGGGAACGAGTGGAAAGGGCAGTAAATAAGGAGAAGGGTTTATGAGGATTCGGAACGCGGCCGAGTGGACCGATGAACTGAACCATTTTGTAATCTGATCACATAAAGGTGCAGGGAAAATGATGACCGTCAAGAAGGGGGTTTCTTGTTTATTTATGGTCATTCTAATAAGTTTTTATTTATACATAATAAATACGTTTTCTTTTTTATTCAAGTTCAAAAATGTCTTTTTCTGTTGAAGCACCTTAGAAATGTGATGTTTTTATTGGTCCGGTGTTGTTCATATGTTTCAGAAGGAAACTGTAAGGAGTTTTAGATAACTTGATCCCTTTGTTCCCTAAAATCTTTCTAAGCAGACAGAAACCAATTTGAATTGCAGATACCTCTTCAGAGATAAACTCATGTGGACTTCTATTGTGGTTGCACAGCGCTTGTTCATACGCGAGATGGGGACCTTTTTTTGTAATCAGTGTAAATAATATAATTTCAATTATTTTGATATTGACAATATATTTCTTTATTTTAACTAGACAATGTAAGTCACATTTAACCATTTTTGCAGTTTTTAGGTATATGGAACATAAGCACAAATGCATTGTGGGAAAGACGTAAGCAACATTCCTTAATACAGGGTCAGCTCTGGAAATACAAATGCCAACCGTTTGTTCTAATGAATGCAGGACATTGATTCAGTGGTACCTCTGTGTCAGGAGGTCAGACTGGGGCTGCGTGTTTCTGAAGTGCAGTAAGAGGTGTACTAGTTACTCATAGCCCTGCTTACTGTGTCATTGTATTCTCTCATTAGTGCATGGAATACAGAGTGGCTCTTACATTATAATTTGAGACATTACCTTATTAAAAAAAATATTATAACCTAATTTTATTGTTGCTTATTGATGCTGACCGACAGGGCCGTGCACAGACCTTTTGAGGGGCAAGAAATAATTCGAAGAAATAATTTCTGAAACGAATTTATAGTATTATAAACAGGTTCTTTATTGAAACGACTAGAATATTCATCATGTTTCATACATGATTTTTATATTCTACTGCAAATATGTTTTGGTGTTGTCTTGTTAATAAAGCAGGGGCTGTGCAGCTGAGAGAGCGCGCGAAAGAGCGTTTTTGCATGCGCATAGTGTTGTGTGCTCTGGCGATGCAGAAATGCTCTCTCACGAGAATGGTTCTCCGCGCGCCTAATTGGTTAAATATAAAAAAAAGTTATCTCTCTTTCAGAAACAGGCTTGACTTACCCTGCTTTCTCGAGTTTGACAAACCTGCCATTTTGAAACGGAAAACCCAGAGTGTCTCTTATTTCAGGGTTAACATACTTAGTTTTCACTCATCCTCCTTTCTGAAACGTGCCCCTGGAATGTTTTGCATAAGAAAAACTTTCTTTGTGAGAGCAGAACTCTCAGAACAGTTCTGTCTTCATTCAAATGAGACGCAAGACGTTAAAAGGTTAGTTCACCCAAAACTGTAAATTCTGTCATTAATTACTCACCCTCATGTCGTTCCAAACCCATACGGCCTTCATTAAATTAAGATATTTTTGGTGATAAAGAGATATCTGACCCTGGATAGACAGCAATACAAATGAAATAATCCCAGATCTACAATCAGTAAAACAGGATGTGACCTCAGTGGATCAACTTCGGTTTTGAGCCAATACAAGAACACTTTTTCGCACCAAGAAAACAACATCATATACTCAACCGTTCTTTTCCTGTGACTAACGTCTTCCACCATTTTAGAGAATATTACTGCATATGCTTTCTTCTAGGCACAAACAGCAAAGACAAGTCAGGAGACGCAGGTCACAGGAAGAGAGTAAATAACGGTTTTGTTTGCGTAAAAAGCAAGAAAATATGGGCGTTTTCTTCTGGTGATTTGTATTTGTTAGGGTGCTTATTTAGTCACAAAACTAAAGGGACATGACACGCAAACACCATATTAGATTATTAGACAGTCCATCAAGTCTTTCAATCAGAATGACAAGATTAAATAAATGCAGCTACTGATGCCAATAAAGTGTTATGCGACAAAGAAACTAAAGACAACAGTTCAATCAAACAATCATTTTTATTTGATTTTTTTTTTGGGGGGGGGGAATAAAATGCCATATGAATCAAGCACCAGGTTGTGGTCTCCACTCCAGTGCATTACACAAAATGGCCACAACCATTTCACGTTTCATCTTCACCACCACCTTGTCTGCCTCCACCTCCTTGACCGCCACCCTGTCCACCTCCACTACCGCCACCTTGTCCACCTCCTTGACCGCCGCCCTGTCCACCTCCACTTCCTTGTCCACCTCCTTGACCTCCACCTTGTCCACCTCCTTGTCCGCCGCCCTGTCCACCTCCACTTCCTTGACCTCCACCTTGTCCGCCGCCCTGTCCACCTCCACTACCGCCACCTTGACCACCTCCTTGACCGCCGCCCTGTCCACCTCCACTACCTTGTCCACCTCCTTGACCTCCACCTTGTCCACCTCCACGACCGCCACCTTGTCCACCTCCACGTCCTTGTCCACCTCCTTGACCTCCACCTTGTCCACCTCCACGACCACCACCTTGTCCACCTCCACTTCCTTGTCCACCTCCTTGACCACCGCCCTGTCCACCTCCACTTCCTTGTCCATCTCCTTGACCATTTGACCACATCAAAATACTGCAACAGCGATTCGAAAGCAGCCGTTCGCTCTGTTTTCTAGCTCTTGCGGTAATTTGGGGTAAAATGGGGGTTGAAGGCACTTCCGTGCTTTCATGGTTGTTTAAACAGTTGAAAAGTTGAAATTTCATGCTATATACACAGACAAAGTTTGTGTGTATGATATGAAGCGATATAAAGGATGCAGTACTACTGTTTAGGTACTCAAAATTAAAATTAGATTGGGTGAAACTCTTTCCCCTGGTTTCACAGACAAGGCTTAAGCTAGTTCCTGACTAAATTGCATGTCTGAGTGGTCTCAGATGAGAATATCTCGCTCTGACATATCTTAAAACATGTAAAAAAGCCAACTTACTGATCTACTATTTAAACTTATTATTATTATTATTAGTGGAGCTTGCCCTAAGGCAAAGCTTCACTATTACTATCTCATAGGGATGTAACGGTGTTGTAAATACCGTCGTACCGCAATATCAAATTTTTTCGATAATACCGTGGTCGCATGACTCGATAAAATGACTGGTCTTCTGAGAAAATTTTGCTCAGGCGAATGGAGCGAACGGGAGGTAGCGGGAACTACAATTCCCATCAGCCCAAGCGTGCCCATCATTCTT
>JAUMHQ010000065.1:11789538-11812354 GCA_032361165.1 Enteromius paludinosus | reverse complement strand
GCTTGAACTACTTCAGCTGTGTGTAATGAATCTAAAATATATGAAAGTCTAATGTTTATCAGTACATTACAGAAAATTACATTACATTACACACACATGCATGTATATATTTAAGAAAAACATTTTATGTGTATGGATTATGTGTATGGTTCAACTGTCATTCAGTGGAACGTGATTATTCTGACATGTACATATTAAAATATATAAAAGAATAAGGAAGCATGTTAAATTTTATTGTGTTTTAAATTAGTAAAATATTCTTACAGACAACTGGGCAAAAATGTAACATTACATCTAATTAGTATTTAAGGTGAAAGTAATTCATCTTTTTTGATATGTCAAAATTATTTTTGTTGTAAATATGCCTGACATTCGTCGTCTGTAAATTATATCATATTTATTTTTCCTCAGATAAACAAAAGCAAAATTGCAATCAAATGAACTTTTTACAGCTTTTTTACAGTTCTGTATTTGGATATGCATAATGTATGGACACACATCATGTCTCTGAGACATGTTTGGGCACAGTAAATTAGACTGAGGTGTATGGATGTGTTATGGCTGACCGTATTCCTCTAGAGATTTGAGAGCCACGTCTGTGTGGGTGGAGCCGAAGGCATTGCGTACAAATCTCCGCCTCCTGCGCAAGTCATCCTCCCAGTAGTCCAAACGCCAGAAATCATGCAGTTGACTGTGGGGGGGAAAGAGAAAGAGATGATGAATTGCCAAAAAACAAGAAACAGAATTCCAGCAGCAAAGGTTAACAATAAACCACGAGTTTGTGAACCTCTGTGACATGGTTCCCCACGCTCCATGCTTATTGGTTAAAATGTTGAGGATCTTCTGCTTCAGCTGGTTTGCGGTCACGTGATCTCTGTGCTTGGCGGCACTGATGAGGTGATCACACATTTTTTCCTCTTCTCTCCTGTCCGCAGCGTACTGGGCACAGTTGGACTATGAAAAGAATGAGCAAAGGAAACAATCTTCACATCATACCTTGTATGTATGAGAAGTATTTAAACTGTCAACGCATGACACAGAGATCCACAAAGAGTAACTGACCTCAAACTCAGCATGTTTGTGCACATCTTCGGCTCTCTGCCTGTTGAGGATGAACTCGGCCTCATTGGCGACACGGACAATGTGATCCTTCATGGCGTGACACAGAAGCCTGAGCACAGCGAAATATTTAAAAATGGCATGAACAGCTTTTTTGCATAATAAAAGTCTCCTTTCTATCTAGTGTACCTCAAAAAAAACGTACATAATTTTTGGTATGAAATACGACGTAGTATACAACTTACCTTCCCTCATTAATAAGTTCAATGAATGCAAGTCCTGCGTTCTTTTGTATAGAGTTCTGCCACTCCTTAAAGCACACAAAACAACTATTATGGACCTTTTTGACAGTCATAATTATTTTAATGTGTGTATTTATAATTAATATAGACCGTACACACACATACAAACACAAATGTTTATTTTGGATGCGATTAATCGTGATTTATCATTTGACAGGCCTATAATAAAAACAATGCATGTGTCTTTTTTTTTCCCAGCGTGGATGACTTAGGCGCCTGATGTGGTTGCTGAAGAGATGCACTGATGATCTTTCCCGATTGGCTCTTTGCCACATAAGCGAGAGTGAATATTGGAGAAAGAGAGGCAGAATGCACTTAGCATTCACTGCAGATGCTTCTAGAAGGACACATCACAGGCAGCTCCCATTACCTCCTGCTTCCTGCCAATCAATATTTAGGGTACGGTTTCATCCCCTGAGCCACTAATGGAGGGTTGGAGCTTCAGTAATACTATATGTGCTGATGGAGACATGACGGGAAATAGAGGAGGGAGGGGAGAGGGCATCAAACACTGGATGGGCCACTGCTACACCCCAAAGCTCCTAATCCTGACTCCAACTCTGAAGGCAGAGGAAGCCTGCTGAAATGAATCTTGATCATTCAGAAGAGCTCAAAAGGGTTCAGTGGGGTCCTTAGTAAGATACTGACTGTACGATAATTTCTCCTCACATGGATTCTCCTCACAGCATATTGATGCTATGAGCACAGTGATGGATTTTCAGTGTCTAAAAGGTAAGTGAAAATTCTTCTAAACAGTCAATGCCTTCAGACTCTGTTGTTTAATCGGTTCTGCATAAAGACTGTGAAAAACAACAGGAATACTATGTGAAGTTTAGTGGCATTATTAGAAGTGCGTTACTGTAGCTCTCAAATAGTTGAAGCACAGTACTAGCAAAGGTCTTGGGTTAGATTCCCTCAGAATGTGTGAACTGATAAAACGTTAATGTATTTTGCTTTGGGAGTTCAGAATTATGCAGTGATACTGGCTTCAGTGTAATGTAGGGTGGGTCTGAAATCAGATCCAGGTCAAGCTCAAAACATTGATGAAATGATCCCATTTTCAAAGATTTTAGGTGCTTTATATTCAGTGTTTATAAAGGATGAAATATGAATGCAACTTGTCGCCAAAAGAAAATCCAGAAACTTAGTGAACTCTGAAATAAAGTCAAAGTGGATTATTTAAAATAAACAGAGAATTAAGAGAGAAATCTCACCTGTGAGCACAAGAGCATCACAAGCTCCACAACCGATGTGCTGGACTTCATACAAACTAAGCCTGTGGCAGTGCATTGACAGAAAACAGATTTTAGCATGCGCATGTCTGAAAGATGAATATAAACCTCAGTGAGTTCCAAAAGACTGACAGCACTAGTGAAAATACTCAGAAAAAAAAATAAAAAAACAATAATAACAATTATTTCTAAGTTTAGTGCATTTCCAGATTTAAATTGCATTTGAAATCTCAGATACTCAGTGTAGACTTTTGGACCCCACTGTACATGTGTGTAGCATCAAATTAACTTATCTGGCTCAAAACTTTAAAGTGCTACATCTATTTTCTAACATTCACGCTAACAGTTCTAACAATTTCTAACAGTTCCGCTTTATTTTAAACAACAAAAACGGACAAACATTCAACTGTGAAGAGGTCAAGACAAGGTGAGAGCACAGACATTAAAGCTTGACGGGACAACAGAGAGGGAGGGAGAGGATTCAATAAAGGGGGTGGAGAAGAGAGGAAGGAAATATAAGGAGACAAAAGACAGTGGTGGAACAAGAAGCAAAAGGGATTCACTTTAGATCTGGATCTTCAGATGTAGGTTTCTTTTGATTACTCATGAAATGACAAGAGGATGTCCTCCCAGAACTCAACAATCTGTCACAAGTTTATTGTTTGTATGTGTTTATTTGTTTCAGACATTTTTTTTCTCTTTCTGGTAAAGATTATGTTTCATGAAGTATATTTTGCCTGACACTATTTTATACACAAATTTAAATATAAAAAATCTAAATCTATTATGCAAATAAATGTCATTTAACTAAATAAAATTAATACATGTCTCACACACCACTTTAATAACAACTGTATATATTATTTTTTGTATATTTATTATTATTATTTTTTAATAAATTATTCATATTTATTTATTATTGATTATCTGCCAAGTCATTATGATTTTGTGGATCTATGTCTCGAGAAGCCATTTATTCCTGAAATAATTTTGCAACTGAAATGGAATTTATTCATAGAAATATCATTATTTATACTTATTTTAATTTAAAAATGCATTTGTTTTTGTTGTGAACGATTAATTGCTTCCAAAATTAATGTTTTGTTTACATATATATATATATATATATATATATATATATATGTAAATATATATACCCATATGTGTGTGTTGGTGCTGTGTAAATTTATTATGTATATATAAATGCACACGAATGTATATATTTTAGAAAATGTTTATAAATTAAATATATTTATTAATACTATAAATTATATTAACATAAATATAGACATTTAAATGCATGTAAATATTTTCAAAATATATACTGTATGTGTGTGTATTTATTGTAAATAATAAATATATACAGAACCCACACATATATCATGCAAACAAAAACTTTTATTTTGTATGCGATTAACCGTTTGACAGCTCTCATAGAAAATGCACACCACTTCACTTACTATATATCCAAGTTATTCATGCATTTTTTTAATCCCATTAATTATGTTTAATTATTAGTTTGAACATCCTTAATAATTAATTAGTTTGTTTGTGTTGTACTCTCTCAAGTGTTGTAAATCAAAAATGTTTGAACATCCTTTCACCCTAAACAGTTCTGTTTTTCTCATACCTGCTCTGGGTCCATGCACTCGCACAATTGTGTGTGTATGAGGCAGCCAGTGGACACACACACAGCAGACAGTGAGGGACTCCACAGAGACACCAGGTAGAGAGGAAAAGGAGCACTATACAGCACCTGTACCTTCTATGAGCAACTCCTGCCCATGACTGCCCAGTAGAGTCCGCGAAAGGAAGGGGGCGAAATCCACAAAGATCTCCCTCAGCAAGGGGGCCACTTTCTCTAAGGCGCGCTCCAATTTAGTCGTAATACTACAGATGGAAAATGAAAGACAGAGATAAAGAGAAATACTCCAGTTAGCTCCAAAATACAGAGACCAGGTCAAATATCAGACTTCCTTTTAACTCCAGCTGGTTAGTATGTGACAAATCTATGGTGTTACTGCTGGGTTAAAGCCAACCTACAGGAATTCAACCACAGGGAGGCAGAAAGAGCAAATGCTTAACACTTAATCACCCTGTTATATTGCACACATCACCCTTAAGTGCCATTGCGCTTAGCTACAAGCTGAGTAAACCCGCGCTAAGACTACAACTTCAGCGCCAGGGATGCAATTGATGACAGACTAGGGTGAGTGCGAAAAAAAAAGAAATCAAAGTTAAAGCTCTGCGGACATCCAGTGTGGTGCAAACAAGGAATGACTTGATATGATCAATGACAATGTGTCTACTGAAACGGCGAGCTAGCAGGGTTGATTCTGTCAAGTTCATGATAAACTGCTGATTAGATGTGTGTTTATGGACGTTTGCATTTTGCAGCATTTCAGTTACAAACACTGGCTCATGTCACTGAGACTAAATCCTAACCAGGTGTGATGCAAAGACAGCCAATCAGAGGATATTTGACGTCTATGCTGCGTTCACTTCAAGTATGCGTATTAAGTTGGTGGCTAGTAAAACCGCTCACTTTGTTGACATTGTCATGTCATTTAAAAACAACCAAAATGGCAGCAGTTATATCAGTTAAGGACCGTTAAATAGTAACCTGCTTGATATACCTTCCTTTTTTGGTTCTTCGGTCAGTTTACATAAGTGTCTATGTCACCAAAGTAACAAATTACTCTGTCTGTGCCCGTGAAAAGTAAAATCTTTTCTTTTCATCTTGTAATTACAGTAAATAAATATGATGTGAAGGCAGCATAAAAATACAGATAATATTCCGCAGTGGGCTGGGCTACCCAGAATAAGGCAATGGAAATATAAACCACTAAAATTATTCAAAAAAGTAAAATAAAGCTAAAACTACTAAAAAATAAAGAAATAAACAAGAATAATAATAATACTAATAATAATAAAGTAATTACAAAAAGTAAAATAATGGTAAAATAACAAAAAAAAAAAATGAATTGAACAAATGAAAATGAAAGAGACGTGATTTATATTTTTGGTTTCATACCTGGTTTAGACAATGTAAATTATGTGAAAGAGAGACAGAATCAAATCTAGCAGAACCGTTACAAATCAAAGCAGCAGCGGTGGTGCAGCTGGCCAGCTTGAAAACTCACAACCACCAGGAAAGAGAGGCAGAAAAAGAGAGAAAACAAAAAGACAGAGAGAAAGAAGGAAAGGGAATGTTAAGCTGGTAGCACTGGGTAAGGGGGGCCAGTTCAAGCTTCCTTGCCTAAGAAACTGTCCTGCATCTCTGGGGGCTGTTTGGAATCCTGTCAGCGAACTAAAGGATTTGAGTTCAGGAGGCGTCAGCCTGGTTCGCAGTGGACACTGGTCCACTTCACAAAAGGCACTGCAATACAAATGGGCACAAACAGACAGTAATGACTGTACAGGCATTCACTGCAGCTCTTAGTCTAAAGTGTGACGTAATCCCTGTGTGTTGATCTGTGCCAAATCAAAGGATGATTAAGCCTCAAAGCTTCCGTGTCGTACATGCAAAGAGACAAAAATGAAGAAAATCAATTCTGTTGCATTTAAATTAGAAGAGATGTACCCAACCATGTTTGGCAGGTCATACACTTTAGACTATCAGTACCTCAAAGTGCATCTTTAAAAATGCACAGAGACCTCGGTATGTGTCTGTGAGTGAATCTGTGGCTACAAAGATACACAGATAGCGAGAGAGAGAGAGAGGAGACAGATGTAAAGTGAAGAAACTACTGGATTATGGGAATCATAGGAAGAAGTAAGACTGCCAAAAAAAAAAAAAAAAAAAGAGGATGAGCACAGGAAGTGAGAATGCATGATTTAAGGTTTTAAGCATGTGGATAACTGGATAGAGTGAGGAAGAGCATGAGTGTGTGTGTGTGTGTACCTCATGTTTTCCACTGTGTCTTCAGGCATGGGTGCAACGGTTTGCACCGCTGGGAGGTTTTTACTTGTGGCACCGTTCACGAAACTTGATGAAGAGGAGGATGAGGAAGAGGCAGAGTCAGTGGCACCTGTGAGATATAATGGACGAGATGGATTAAGCACAAAGAAAGCTGACATACAAAGGTTGCTTAAATGACTCAAACGGTCATTACGGATAAAAAAGCATCTAAACTGATCAAGCTCATGATAACCCTAAATGGAAAACAATTGTAATCAAGTAATCAAACGAATATATAGCCCAACAAAATGTTTATGCTAATGGGACGACTCGCCTGTTGTGTTGATCATGCTTTTAGGTGTAGCTGTGGCAGCAGCAAAGATATTGGGCGTACTTCCTGAAGAGGGCACTCCACTGGTGGTGGGAGTTCCTACTGTGTTCACAGCTAGGCTTCCTGGAGGGGGCTTCTTAACAGGCACAACCACACTCCTGAGGGTGTACACACACACACACACACACACACGTATTGATTTCATTCAAGAATTAATCCCTGTACACAACTTCACATCAAAATACTTTTATATAACCTAAATCGATCACTTTTTATATACACTACCATTAAAAAGTATGGATTCAAGTATCTAAGATTTAAAAAAAAAAGTTTTTTAATGAAACCTTTTTTTATTGAAAAAGAGAGGCGGTAGATAATCATAAGCTATTCTGTGCCAACAAAATTCTAAGTATACAATCAATCTTATTAAATATATGAATATTAACTAAATTCAATAAAATAAATAATATTTAATTTAATAATAAATAAAATCCTGCACACTACCAATACTTGCAAATGTATCAAAACCAATAATCTATTCGAAAACAATTATTTCTCATTGCACTAAATGATTGTTTTTCTTATTCAATTATTATGAAATATTATTAGTTTCTGATGAAATTTACAGAATTTACAGCATCATTACTCCAGTCTTCAGAAATCAGTCAAATATGTTGATTTTCTCTTTGATCAGTATTACTGAATTTTTTCAGTATTCTTTTATGAATAGATGGCTCAAAAGAACAATGTTTATTAGAAATAAAACATCCTCTGTAACATACAAGCAAAAAAAAAAAAAAAAAAAAAAAGAGGGTCTATGCATTTCAGCCCACCCCCATGGCGAAAAAGAAGTGTATGATAAAATATTCACTTGCCCTGATGAATTATTAACATTCAAGAAGCCTGTGAATGATTAACAGCATAACCTTATGTCTAATTTATTCATCAGGTTTTCTTAATTGGGAAGAACAAAGAGGATTGATGTTCAGAGGGGCTTTAGTTTGTATTGTAGAGTATCATTGGATCCCACACACTAAGCCAGTCAGTCTCTCGAGCCCTGTGCATACTACTCCACAGAGCCACTGGCATTTCTGCAGACGCCTGTGCAGTAATGAGGAGCTAGACACAGAAAAATGGATCGCATTAAAAATGAGGGGAAGGCCTTGTGCTTGCGTGTGCGAAATTAAAGTGTTCTTTACTTCATTTGTTCTCAAAAGGTCTTGACAGACCACATGTAAGTGTAACTGCATTGATTCATGAATGATTTATAGGTTCAATCGCTCCGTTCCAAAATCCATTTTAAGACAAAAGTGCACGACCGAAGCAAAAGCTGTTCCAAAAGGCAGGCAGCAAGATATTTCATTTTGCTCAACTTAACAATACATGTATGATTGAACTACATTATATTAAATTAAATTAAACAGAAATTACATTGATTTTTAGGGAAGCATATCATTGTTTATTAACCTCACTGTGTATTGTGAGTATGTACTAAAAGGTTTATATTATTAAATGTTACCCTAAGTGAAAAGTGTATTTTATATATTAGGATTAGTAACATTTTATAATTTACTGTATTACATTTTGAAGCTTGATATGTGCAACTCTTTGGGTCTTGGGATTAATGCTTATAATTATTTGAATGATACTGCCTGTTAATAAAGTGGGTCTGAAACATGACAGCACATATACAGAGAAGATCCTATACACACTAGAGCTGCCCACCTGTCAAACGAGTGGAACTGCATGGGCAGCATAGCAGCAGCTTCCCTCTTCAGGGCAGGGTCAGGGTGGTACGGCTGGGGCTCGGGCCCTGCCTCCGCCCCCTCCACCGGTGCTGCCACTAAACTCTTCAGGATCTCCTTCACGTTGATTCCCTTGTTGGCCTGGCTGATGCTGGAGATCGACGCAGCTGGTTTCAGAACCTCCACGCCAGGAGGTGACTCCAGCAGGGACTCGCGGGACTTCCTCACCTCGGACGACAGTGTGCACAGCAACTCGCTCATGGCATCCGGGCCTCCAGAGCTCACACACAGTCCGCTGGAGTCTGCGCCCAGCTCGGAGCCATTGAGAGCACTGCTGACCTGCTCCTCCCCAATGCCGGAGTCAGTGTGAGGCAGCGAGCCCTCCAGGGGAAGATCGTCCAGAGGGGTGGCGGCTCCACGTACACCATCAGAGAAGGACGATGGGTTTTCTGAATTTTGCATAAGGTCAAAGGTTTTGAATATTATATATATATATATATATATACACATACACACAAACACACACATGTTGGTTTTTGTGATTTATGGGGACTCTCCATAGGCGTAATGGTTTTTATACCATACAAACTGCATGTGGTATTGTCCTACACTGACCCTACACCTAAACCTACCCCTTACAGGAAACTGTGTGCATTGTTAGATTTTCAAAAAAACACCATTTAGTATGTTTTTTAAGCCTTTTGAGTTATGGGGACACTGAAAATGTCCTCATAAATCACCTTCATATTGTAATACCTATGTCATACCCATGTCATTCATTATACAAATTTGTGTTCTCATAAACCACATAAACCCGCCCACACACACACACACACACACACACACACACACACACACTTTATGTCTTTGATATAAGTTTCTTATATTCACCAAACCTGTATTTATTTGACCAATATACAGTAAAACAGTAAGATTTTAAGGTATTATTATAATTGATTAACTTTTTTCTGACTTGATAGATTTTTAAAATCTTTTTCTTTTAAAATTTTAAAATTTTCAACATTATTCTTTTTTTCAGCATCATTTCTCCAGTTGCGATAAAAATCGATAATTTTAACCCATATAATGTATTTTTGGCTATTGCTACAAATATACCCATGCAAGGTTTTTTTGCTCCAGGGTCACATATTACGATGATTCCTTAAAGGATCAAGTAACACTGAAACTAGGGCAATGGCTGCTGAAAATTCAGCTGTCGTCATCACAGGAATAAATTACATTTTAAAATATATGAAAATAAAAGCAGAGATTCAGTTAGTACAAAAGCATTCCAGAGCTGCTTCCGTAATTGATCCAGTTTGTGAAGTTTACTGCAGCCTGTGCCAAGCAGTTCCACCCGAGTATTAATTTAATATTGCACTTAGATAAAGCTTTGCAATAATGCCTTGCAGTGTTGATGAAATCCTCCCTGCGGGCAGTAACTGGATGACTATAATGCAGAGATAATCAGAGACAGTTAAGAAATGGCTGAGTGGAAGTTGTTTGACTGCATTTAAACACTTAGCATTTGTGGGGCGTTTAAGTGGTAAATGACTACAGATACGCATCTATTGAGTATAATCAAGGTCCCACGCTCATGATGACACTGCAGATGCCAAGTTCACCTGTGCTAGTGGGTGAATTAATCTCTTGTCGAATGCTTCTCCCTGATAGGCTGCTGGACCTGCCGATCTCCCGTTGTGGCTCCAGGATGTCCCGGTATTTGGACACCATAAGGACAGAGATAAAGTAGACCACAGCCAGAGCAAGGAACTGAGCCTGTTTACTGTCATCCTGTTGAACACAGAGTATGGTTAACAATCATTCTGATCATGTTAACATACACGCTTTGCTCCGGCGCAGGTAAGTGAGCGGCTCACCACATCTCTGAAAACGACAGCTCGGAGACGATTGATGTCCACGTCCTGCAGCAGTCTATCTGGGTCTTTGATGGGAGAAAGGTTACGCGGGACGTTCTGTATGACGGTCTGCGGCAGAGAGGATGAGAGGATCATACATTAAACCACAGGACACATGTTTAAGTTTTTATGATTAAAAATGCGGTGCTTTTTGTTCTGTTTCTAATTGTGCATTTTATGTGTTTTCAGGGACTCTTTAGTTTGTGTGCATTTGTGTCTGTTCTCTCGTGTTGGTGCAGGTGTACGAGTGTATAACCTTGCTGGCGGACGCTGCAGACTGTAGGTTCTCCTGGGTCTTGCTGATTGGCAGCGAGGTTTTGCTGCCTCGGTCTCTCTGCCTCTGCCTGCATTCCAGACAGTTCCTCACTGCTACACAACATACTGAGAAGAGACAAACAGTTTTCCTAGAACGCCTGGCTAGATATTCACATAACAGCACACAGACACACAGCTACACTACCGTTTAAAAGCAGTTTGGTAAGACTGATTTTAAATTTTAAACTTTTAATTTATTTAAGGCCTCCTTCCTGCATAAAAAAAATATGTAATATGTGTACATGCATAGTTACACATTACTTTTTCCATGTAGTCCAAAGTTCAAACCACTTTTAAAGGTGAAATGTGTCTTGTATTAATGTCTAAATATTAATAATGGGGAAAGACGTGAATCATTGGATGAGTATAAACACTACGGGTCTTGTTTGTTTAATTGGCCTCATATTTAAACTTTTCTTGGAGCAGTGGTTTTGTAGACACATCAATTACACACAGCACTTCACCAAGGTAAAAAACCCTTTTATATTTAGTCAAAGAACATACATTATACAAAAAATTGCATATTTGAAATGAGTAAAATACATCACACATACCTAATCGTAGACACTGGCGCATTAGTCCCCCTGAAGACATGTTCTTTTCAGCCTCAATCTCGCTGAAATTGAGAGAACTGGCAAACACGAGCACATCCACCATGGCCATCAGCCGGCTCAGAAATGTGACCGCCGTTTCTGACGACATGCCCTGGGTCGCCTCCACATTCTCAAGCTCTGTCTGGGAGGACACACATAACCGCAATCCAGAGGTTTAGAAACATATCCCAAAACTTTTTGAAGCAAAAACACACATAGAGTAACGCTCACATCTATACAGGATTCCACTACTGACAATGTGCTGACAAACAAACAAATGTGTGATAGGAGCAAATTAATAATGCCAGGCCAACTTCACATTAAACATGCCTAAATGTGCCTTAAACATTTAGTTGGGGAGGAAGGTGCTTGAAAAACCACTAGAAGGAAGTGTGTTCAAACCGGTGTGACACCCATTTGAGTGTGAACAGGCAGTGCTGTGTGCGCTTAATCTTTGCGGTGGTCAGGGAACGCGTCACCATTTTGCAACATCAATATAAAAAGTTCTACATAATTACATGGTGCAATACAAAGATCAAACTTTTTTTGCAAAGCAAAAAGAAACAGACCCACTGCAGAGTCTTTCAAGCTGAGGCAAAAATCTTTTTAAAGCCTCTTATGAAAAATATGGGGTAATGGAAATATGAACCACAGCTGAGTGCTGAAAATAACATAATTGATGTTGAAAACTGGGAACATGCTTGTTGCTAGGAGACATAATAGTGGCGAATAAGGGGTCACGCAGTGGTGCATTGTGGGTATGTATACTTTAGGGGCGATAGCTCGGACCCACCTCTGCCCCTGTGCCAGAGCTTCCTGGCAGGCTATTAACTTCATTGCTTTTAGTCCCTTTCTGTAAGCAAGAACCTCCTTGTGTCTTTATGACCAACACAGAGGGGAACAAATGAAGTTGACATTTAATAAAGACCCTTATAAATTGACTAATAGAGCCAGGGGGCTTATGAGGGCACCAAGGTATGTGCTGATTTATTTAATGCAATTTATTATCAGTATCTGTCTTTTGGAAGGTTTACCATGAATAACAGACAATTACGATAAAGGTCTGATACTTCTTCAGATACAACAAATTAAACAGATCATATAACACAATAATACTGGTAAGTCTGTATTATAATACATCCATAATCTCATATTTTGTTTGTTTTACTAATTAAAATGCACAAATAAAATCATGTTCACGTTTACATTGGGAAGGATGCCTTGCGGGGCTGCCATTATAAAAACTTACCATCAGCTAGATACTATTCGCTCTTTACTGGACACTTTTGCATAGATAAAAAATTAATCATGACTGACCGCAGATATCATGTTTTTATATGAACCTGAAAATGAATGATACGTTTATAATTCCTCTATACCAAATCCAAGATGGCTGGAATATTATTTACTAGCTTAACATGAACATGAATTACTGAGTGCAATAGATATACATCATAAATCTTTGAACGAATGTCCACATAGCCTGAGGCTGAAAAAGATGGAAATGATCTGAAATGGATCATACGTTCTGAACTGCGGCATTAGTGATATTAAAATGCAAAATCAAGAAATAAAGACTGAGAATGTTAAAAAATAAGACAGTGAATGTTAGTAAAGAATAAATAAATTGGAACTTACAGGGTTTGCACTAACCTTAGAACTCTGTACATGCAAAAGAAACAAAATCAGAGAGAAACAGGGAAGGGGAAGAAGGAATTAGAGGCAATACAGACAATAAAAGGATACAAAGGCATAAAAAAGCTGGTTAATAAACAATAGAGTCAGTCAGAGAAAATTTCAGAAAAAGCTGTAAGAATGTTTGCCAGAAATAAAAAGGTTAGATCGCAGGTTAAAAGAAGACAGGAGAAGAAAGCAAATTATTTAGGGAGTGTGTTCATATTTAAGATTTCAGGGTAAAAACATCAGCAGCACTCAAGGCAAAAAATACTGATATACTGAAGTATGCACTCTTATTCTTGAAATCTGTATAAGATCAGACATGTATTGTCACTATTCAGCGTCAGTGATATTCAGGGAACAGAAACAGGAAAAAAAAATCTTCTATAAGATTCTACATAATCCCCAATACAGCCCTTCCAAACGAAAAAACGGTTTTATAATTCAAGGATGTTGTACTGATGTGAATATCCACTAGGGGCCGCCCAAGTGCCACTTACAGATGGGGAGGTGGCAGCAGAGAGCAGGGGAAGGATCCCGCCACACGCTATAATGATGTTATCAACCATCTGAGAAATGAGGTGGATGGTGTTGTGGACAAATATAATGTTCTCGTTACTGTTTACGAAGTCCATGACCGATTTCGTAGAGTGACTGAGAGAAAGAGAGAAAAACAGAAGACAGCAGTGAAGCAAGACCATGTAAAAGCATACAACATGTTCATGTAACACAAAAGAGGCTACAGAGAACTAGATTATAACATCCTTGCTGGTCCTAGAACAACCAATCTGATTTTACAGAGAGGGTAAGGAGTAGGGTTAGGTTTTGGGATCAGGCAGTCAGAAAAGTTGTTTCTTTGGCCAAAAACTCTCATACCTCCTCCACATGTGCACGTCACTTTCCAGAGCGAACAACAGGTCAGTCAGAAGGCGTTGATGCATGGGTGACCATTTAAATTCTGGGATCCGGAACATGGTAGTGCGAGGGCCGGGACTGAACTGCCGCCGCTGTTCTTCAGTCATAGGCATGCCCCTGAAGCCCAGATCCACACGGAGGTCCCTCTCCATCTGACCTGACATACGACCGTGAAGAGCCTGCAGAAAAGCACCAATTTAATAACTCATTCAAGCCATTGGATTTTATTGCTTGTTAGTTCATTATAGCTTTCGTTTATTTAATTTTCCTGGTTGTAAACCAGACTGGGATTGAGTGCCAACTCATATAGCAGTCTATACCTAGTGGAACACAAAGTTAATTCGTAGCTACAGATATTATCCTCAGCCAGAGATTTCAAATCTCATTTGTCAATGAATTTTCCATTGGTGTTCAATTCTGTTCCTAGAGGGCCACCTTCCAGCAGAGTTTAGCTCCAGCCTCGGTTACACACATGAGAATAAACATTCTTAATATCTCTTTTTGTATTCCACTGAAGAAAGGAAGACCCTGTTAACACTAGTGCGTTTTCATTTTAATGCCGTTTTTACACACAACAAATGAAGATTCATGCACATTGGCCATGTGCATAGAAGTGTAAACAGGAAGTTGGTTACTAGTCATTGGCAGGTGAGCATGATGCTACGGCCGTGTTGGCATCCACTCAATTCTTTTCAAAAGTCTCTGTTTTGATTAGTTTACACAGTTGTCAAAGTAAAACAAGATCTGCAACATTTTCAAAGGTTGAAAACATCGGACTAGTGTAAATGTCAGTCACCTTAGCAAAAGCGAAAATGCACTAGTATAAACATAGCCTAGGTCATACAGGTTTGGCACAATGTGAAGGTACGTAAAATATTTCCGAGAGGAACCATCGCAACACATAATAAATCAAATGAAAGACCTGTGTGGTGGCCGTAGTCTGAATCTTCTTCATTTCTTTGTCCTTCCCATCGTCTGATCTCTCTGTGTCTGAAGTGGTGCTGGCGGCATCGCCTCCACTCTTTCCTGCCCTGGCCTCCCCAACCTCTTGCTCCAGACACTCGGCTGTCCTGGCTGCAGCCTGGGCCTCGGCTTCTGCCAGTGTGCTGATGTCCGCCAAGGAGCTCTGCAATTTAAACCCATCGTCGTCTGTTAGGCCACATGGGGTTTGAACCAGATCTGAACCACAAGAAGTCATGTGGGCCAGCAGGCTGAGGTCGTCACTGGCGCTTGAAGTGTGTGGAGTTGTTGAACACAGGGGCTGTTCAGGGCTGGGCAGCACCAGGGGCTCCGTTGTCGCCAACGAGGGAAGCAGCTTCTCATCCACCTTAGGGAACAGAAAGCCATTGTTGCTGGGAACGCTGTCCTTCTCATCTGCGAGTGTGATTAGAGGACCCATGTTTCCATCGTCTTCAGTCAAGCCCACCACAACGCTTTCCTCTTCTTTGGGGACAAGGCTCCCATTGAGCTTGTGAACTGCTGCACAGTAGGCGCTGTCCAACAGCGAGTCTACTTCCACCAAGGGACCATTCTCCATGCCACCTCCTCCTCCAAGAACCTCCGGGGACAGATCCAGATCGTCTAATTTAACCTCTGTAGCCTCTACCTTCTCAGCTTTGATGTCTACCAGCAAGTCATGGACTTCCACACGAACCCCTGCAGCTGACCGTTCGGCTTCGCCCTCTGGACCTTTGGTCTCGGCCAACAGAATCCGGGAGTCTGCGTTTTCTCCATAGTCTGCCTCGCTCTCTGGTGTCTGCGTCTGAGATGTGTCATCGATCTCGCGGATCTCCAGGTTTCCGTTGACAGTGGTGGGTTGGGCGGAAAGGCCGGAAATTGTGCTAACGGAACCTTTCTTTCCTTTCTTGATGTTCTCTTCCTCTTGTCGTTGGTACTCCTCGTACATCTTTGCCAAGTACTCTTTGTGCGCCTCGTAGGTCACCTAAAGAGTTGAGAAGCAGTGTTGTGAGTCTTGCAGATTTGCATTTCATCATCTCCACCATTAGATGGATTCATTTGGATCATTGCAACACTTAACAGTGTTTAACTAAATCAAATACTATTACTGTTAGCATGACCAAAAAGACAAGGCCAAAGGAGACGGTAAAAATAACTCTTTCATCCATCACTGACAAAAGAAAACTATTGAATGTGATTTTCCGAAACTAAATATATCAAGAAAGGCGCTAAGAGCAGCAGATCGGCTTGCTCTAACCTTGGAGTGGGCGATGGAGAGTGTGTCCACCCACACGCGCCAGCCTCCCCACTCATACTTGATGGCATGGTAAAGCAGGATACGGAATATGTTGTAGACCATTTCAGTGATCTTCTGCTCCTCTGGGTTCTTCGGGTTAATGTACCCCAGAGAGAACATCCAGTCCTGCCACACTGAACACTGCAGCAGACACCTACACACATTACAATGACACCATGTTGCAAAATTAGACAGAATGGACTAATTATTCACTCAAACAGAATGTTTACTGATGGAAAAACCCTGGTGCCCCCTGTTTTTAACAGTGACTTCATGCTAGTTTTGAAATGCGCATATTCATTTCCTCTATTTATGCATTCTTTGAGTCATCTAATGCTAATAGGAGTTAATCTTCCAAAACCCTATAACTTTAATAACACTGTGACACGTAATCTTTTGAACACTTGAAAATAAACATCCGAGTCCTTTTCATACTCAACATTAATGCTGTGATTTTATTTAGCATTTCTATTTTTAAGTGCGTGAAATATTCAGAATAATCTTTAGTATGGTTGCATGGCCTAATTATTTAACCCATGTTTAATTTGTTCCAGCAGTGGAAACCTAGAAACCTTTACTCACTATAATTAGATCTAAATCAAATCTAAACTTAGAGAATCACTCTGTAAACAAAGGCTGAATGTATCCGAACCACATAAAAACAAACAGCCTACGCAAAGTACTAAGGAGGGAGGGCTTTAGGATTGCTGGAACTTGCTGGAAATACTCTTGTCATCTTAGATTCCAGACACGTTTGCTCACTTTAGAACGCCGGGCTTGTTATGGAATACAGAAACAAGCAGTCCCACTTCACCACTGCTAAAATATGCATTGTGATTTTGGTATGCAGTTGTAACCATGGCAGCAGCTGACTGAGTAGGCCTGGGTGCATGGTGCGCCGTGGGCTTGTTTAGGATGGAAGTGTGCAGATACGCACACACACACTCACTCAATGTGCCTAAACCTTACTAATGAGCAAATAAAGCTGACTTGAGTTCAACAGGTGAAAGTCAGGCTTAGCCTCCGTAGGAGCCCACGAAACGGAACAATGCAGAGAGAATGCCACTTCAAATTTGCATTCCTCAATGCATTAATTATGACGCTAATTAATATAATAGGAGGGAACGTCTTTCCCACTGAGAGGGAGACGCTAAATGCTTCTGATGTTTGCATAAAGCTTGCTAGTACTAAATTGCTGTAGTGTCTGCATATGTCTGGATTTCTGTGGGCATGAGGGATTTTGTCTGGTTGTTTGTTTCATCTTGTAAAACTATTTTTTTATGTTTATCTGTTAATATCAATATTTGTCTGGCGTTTTCTCAGATAAGGTCAGAGAGGAAATGCCTTTTTACTCAACATCTACGAATTGCCTATTGATATTCTAAGCTAAATTGTTTTCTATTGGCTATAACATGAATTTACTTTAGACGAAAAAGCTAAAAGCAGATTTAGGATCCGCCACAAGTGTAGTGTGTACAAACCGTCTGTTCTCTCTGCTGTTGCTGAAGAGTTTGATCATGTCGGACAGGAAGAGGCGTCGAACTTCCATCAGCTCAGCGCTGGGGGAGGAACTTTTAAGCAGCGTAGCCACAACCTTCAGAATCACTGAGAAAAATCAAGAAGAAAAAGGAGCGAGAAACGGAAAAAGAAATGAGGGCTTTGACACTGATCTAGATGTGTGCTGAAACTGCTCTGATAAATAAAAAAAACAACAACTACAAAAAACTTGAAAGACACTTACTAGGGTTTTGGATCTTGACTGTAGAATCGGGTTCTGGGTGAGGCTTGTGCACCACCTGAGTGCAAACCTGTTCTGTTAAGATCTACATTAGACACAATTCAGTTCGATTAGACCAGATATAATTTTTTTTTTTTAAATCACAAAATCAGAATTTTTTTATATTATAAAAAGATAGAGTTTCAAAGAGGACATTTACAGTACACACACATGTTGGGTTTACATGTTTTATGGGGACACTCCATAGGCGTAACCGTGTTTATACTGTACAGACTATATGTGCTATAGTCCTACACTGACCCTACACCTAAACCTACCCTTTACAGGAAGCTATGTGCATTTTTAGAATTTCAAAAAACTCCATTCTGTGCGATTTATATGCTTGTTTCCTCATGGGGACCTGATAAATGTCCCCACAAGGTCAAGATTCCTATCTCTGTGGTCCCCATAAGGTGATAAATACCAGGTGCACACACACACAAACACACAGCATTTATGTATATACTTATATTTATATAACTTATATTCATTTAACTATACATGCACATATATATATATATATAATAAATATAGACAGTAAACACATACTGTATATTGTGTGAACAAAAACTTTTATTTTGCATGTGATTAATTGCGATTAATAATTTGACAGCAAAATACACATTTCTATAAATAATATTTTTGCTAACACATTATTTAATATACTCTATTTTAATGCACACTATTCCTAAATTGCCTCAGACTTGGATATTATCATTTTAATAAACATTAGAAAGCTGTTTCAGACACTTTTACTGTTCCTAAAAAGACTACATATATAGCCTCCTGTAGCTCACGGTTTTAATAACTGTGGCAATAAATATTTATGAATAGATATACATGATTACAATGGTTATAATAAGGCATCATAATATATTAAATTACACTGAAGCGTATTTTTCTATCATTATAAACTTGTTTCATTGGACATTTCTGAATCATTTCTGAATCAAAATATAATTATATAACCACATACAGAATTTCTACAAAGGCACTGGTAATTGAAAATGCTTTGTTTGGCAAGATTCTCCATTTGTGAAAGCTCCCATATAGATGAACACCTTTCGCAATACCTTTATAATGCATTACTGCATAAATAGAAAGTGGTTAACCTAGAAAACATGCAGACAAGTGGATACCTCATAGAGTGTGTTGTAGGTGGTGATGGTCACAGTGCTGGTGTGCATCATTAGTCGCTCTCCGAGCAACGTGAAGAGGCTGTGTGTGTGCATGATCTCCACCTTCCTTCTGTACACAGACACAGGGAAGTGAGATAAGAGGCACACGTGTCATCTTGTTTGCAGTGACATTGACAATTCAAAGGCAGGTATAACCTCACTCACTGGTTCAATTTTACCCCACAGCCTTCCACACCATTAAGATCAATGAGGAGACGCATGCTACTGGCACACTGATGCGATTAGAAGTGACACCGCACTCCTCAAGGGCACACACACACACATACACAAACACACAGCTGTCAGTGGCCCTCTTACAGCCTTTCGGAGACATCAGCGTTCCCGAGCATGTCAGTCAGGGGGAGGGGACGTGACAGCACAAAGACTGCCGGTCAAATGCATTTCATTCACCTCTAAGACAAGGCTAAAGATAAATTAATGTGTATAGTATAGTAAAGTATATTTGAGGACTGAGTAAAAGTACTTACTATATGGTTAGCCTTTGGCTTATGCATAATTTATTGCTATTATAAAGTTAAGTGTTATTAAAAATCGATGCTTTATTTCTCGCTTTATTTAACCCTTTATGCACAAATCCCCGCCACTTTTGAATGGTTCACAAAACAGGAAGAAATGACTGGAAAACAAGTTTGGAAAATGACACCAACAAGATTTTATTATTTTTTAAAATCAGATTAAAGATTTTAAAGTGATGGATTTCATTTGATTTGTTACTTGGCATTTCTATGTAATTAATGTGATATTTACTAGCAATTTCTGAGTGAAAAATCTAATTGTTTTCTTTGTAGCATCTTGTCTTAAGCTCTTCCCTGCCGGACACACGAACTGTCAGAACAATTATTCCAGCAGTAGCCCATGCGTTTAACACTTCCTGTCAGCCACAGAACACTCATTCCCTGAATGTGCTCTCTTTCCTCACTGAAAGGCCAGGTACACATAGACATGTCATTTCTGTCCTAAAATCCGGCTGTGTTATAATCAAAGGACTATTTTTCTTAAAAGGTTTTAATGTATCAGAAGAAACGTTACAATTACTTGCACAGTAGAAATGACCCAGCCGAGGTTTCTTTGCGTGCCAACATACTAAATACATATACAGGTCTTAAAAATTATTTTTATGATTAACACTCACTTGTGTCCCAGATGTTTCAGGAAGTAGCCGAGAACTTTAAGAGCTTGGACTCTTATACTTTCGCTTTTGGAGGCCAGGAGCTTATAGATGACACTAAAAAGTAATGAAAAGATACATACATTGAGAAATGTGGTGACGTTATTGAAAAACTGCCAATTTGCATTTGATTTTTGCACTTGCTGTGCAATTTGAGAAATATAGATGGTTTTTCTACCCACCCTCGTATCATTACAAACCTCATGCAGTCAATTCTCATGGACTTCCATTGTATTTGTTTTGACCATACAATGCAAGTCTGTGGGAATCAAAATTGTTTGGTGACCAGCATTCTTCACAATATGAAGTAAAAAGTAATTTGGACAGAATTTTCATTTTTGGATTGATTTTTCCTTCAGCTATGGAAAAAAAATGATGAATCGATTGACAGCCCTAGTAATAAAATATCATAAAGATACCCAGAGGGTGTGAATTCAAACAAGCACTTAAGTCGCTTGTGAGGCGAGAGGCAATGTGATTGATGCATTTCATTTACGTAACAGGACTACGCAAGAGCCGTTTGTCCCAGAGGCCTCACCGTATTCCATTCCTCTGGTCGAAGGCAGGAATCATGGAGGCGGGGTGCTCAGACATGAGCGCGACCAAGAGCTGGAGCACGTCATGGATGTTTTCATCCTACAGGAGAGAAAAATGAACAAACAGACATTGAACCACACAACAGTACCCTGTAATGATCCACCAGATAGCCTTAAAATGTCTGGGTGTTATATAAAGCTACACTTAACTAGCAGTTTTCAGGATTCATTTGGTGTTTTCAATCAAATGGCTGCAGAGACTGTGCATTACAGCAATTTCATGGGACTCAATCAAAGCATTAATGCAGCTTCCAGGATAATACTAGAGCCTTCCTGATGGACTCAAATACTTTTGCACTTCTGACAGATTAAAGCAGCTTGTTCTTCATAAAGAACATGGAACGAAATTTGTTTAATTAAGGCTACAGAAAGTTAGACCACAAGACCTTTGCTCCATTTATTGATCAGTTTTACCTCATGCATGGTTAGCAGGTAGTTTAATATGCTCTGCAACTCATCTTCCTTCACTCCTCGGTCCTGAAAGGAAAAGGAGAGCACACAATATAAACAGGCTTGAACTGTGATTTGTCTAATTGTTATATTTTGTACACAGATTTAACATTTCATAATTCATTTTTATAAAAACTATGCTTTAAAAGTAAAAGTCAATAATAAAAAAAATGCACAAAGCACAAACGTGGCATACAATATATACAAATATAATTTGCAACAATAATACTCATAAAATAATAACAATAATAAATAATGACAATCATTTTTCTAATACTTGAATTTTAATTTATAGGTTTTAAAGGCACCTGATTAAAGGTCTTGTATTTCTTGCATGTTATGGATATTGGTTGTAAGGTGTGACCCTGAACCATAAAACAGTCAGAAGGGTCAATTTTTCAATTGTACATCATCTGCTTTTAAAGTTATCCAAATAAAGTTCTGAGCAATGCATACAACTAATCATGAATTAAAATATTTACGGTAGGAATTTGACTAAATATGTATATTAAACAAGATCTTTACTTAATATCCTAATGATTTTTGGCATAAAAGAGATAAACTTGACTCATACAATGTATTTTGGGCTACATATACTACAGTATATACCAACGCTACTTAAGATTTTGTGCTCCAGGGTCACAAATGTTTTGACTTCTGAGGAAAAACTTTGGTACTTATAAAATTGATGCTTAATTGTTACTTAAGTTGGGTATTTCAAGATTATGAATGAAAAGGAAAGCATGTTGGTGGAAGCTGCCTTACATTGTGTAAGCGTGAGTGAGTCTCATTGCTTTGTTTGGTGAAGTGAAGGGCATTTGTGATGGATTGGGGCCACTATTACAAGCCGCTGACAATGCTAATAACTGCATGAAAAGCGAGGAAATGTGGAAAGGGGGCAGAAAATAATAGGAATGAAACAAAAAGGCAGCAGCTAAATGGAAAAACCCTTGGCAACCACATCATGCTTCTCAAAACAGGAAACCGCCTGTGCACGTAACACGCATTTCTTGTGTGTCGAGAGATGGTCCATAATGCAATTCTCTCTGTGTTGGCCCCATCAAGCCTTTGTTTTTAAACAAAGGCAAATAAACAAATTTCTGCACGACTGCCTTTCAAACCGAATCGAATTTCAGGGAAAAATTAGGATAAATTGTGTTATTTTAACAAAGCGGACGTCTCTTCTGACTGTCACTGCTTGGGAACTAATGCATTTTATTCAGGCTGCCCGAATCATTGCAATGACACGTCAAATAAAATCGGTTTTGAAGAACAAAGTGCTGATGCACATAACAAGGCGGAGCAGAAATGACATGGAATATGTTACCACATGTGACAAAGATCTTTTTATGATATACTGTAGTCTTTGATCAACGGATCAAT
>JAUMHQ010000065.1:11770478-11788649 GCA_032361165.1 Enteromius paludinosus | reverse complement strand
TATATAAATTTATATTTATTTATTTATTCAATATTTTATAGCTTTTTACTAGTGGATGCAGCGAACTAAAGTTCATTAATGTAAATGAGGACAGCAAAATAAAATAAACTGTGACATATTATACCCTAAAATTCTTCATAGAGTGGACTACCAGCAAAATTGGTAAAAATTAGGGACCAAAAAATATTCAGACACTTTGACCTGACCATGTCTTGCTTCAGTGTTTGTCTTTAATTGCTAAGGTGACCTTTTTACATCACAGACTGAGCAAAATTAAGCATTGCTTGGTAATTGGCTGACCTAAATTTGTGTTATCTAATTGAGTACTCAAATTTAACAGCTGACAGCTAATCCCATTCATGCATACCTTTCTATTAAAGTTATCGGACATTAATATTAAGATGAATTTGCTCTGACACAGTTAAAAATGTGTTCTTGTCATATTTTATTGCCATTTTCTAAACTATAGTAGTAGATAATGTGAGAAAAAGTGCCTGAATACATTTTGGTGTGACTGCATATAAACACACAAATATATTTAATATCTATATAATGTTTTGTACTGGCTCACCTTGAGAATTAGCTGTTTGAGGAAAAGAAGCATGAACGCCCGCAGGGATATAATCTCCTTCTGAGAAGGCCGTGGACCATCTGTAAGAAAACAGTGATTTACAGCGATTACATGGGTTGCACACATCTACACTTTTCTTAAACACCTGCGTATGGCAATTAAATATATGAGAGATCCTTAATATATGCTATTAATCATCATCGATGAACCGAAAAATTAACATAATGGCTTTGATTCCTGATTCTACGTTTCTACGCTATACTGTAGCGTAGGCTATACTGAACATTTTACAAAACTAACATCTCAAAATCACAGCAATTTTCATCTAACCCAGCTATTAATAAACAAACTAAAACTTCGAAAGTGTTCAGGGACGAGGGAAAAGACGCAGCTCAAAGCTGCAGGTTTCACGCAGAGGGTTCGAATAGACTTCAGTACAGCGACACACAAAACACTAGAAAAACAAAAACTGCACTTAAGACGCAGCTTAGGGAATACAAACCCCTAAACGACACACCATTTCCAAACCACACAATCGCCCTATTTCTCTCTCTCTCTTGCAATCTCCTTTTTTACAATCTCAAACTATCTTTCTCAAATAGACACACGCATACTCCTCATCTTTTATTGAACGCGCAGCGCCCAGACGCCACCATGAAAAATTCACATCACTTTCTGTATGGTAAGCCAAAGTGTAACAGAAAGCTCAGTGGACTTGTGTGATGTAATGAAGCAGGTCAGCATCCTCTCCATCTCCATCCATGTTCATCCAAACATCAGGTGTGTGACGCCATTGCCCTGAGGTTCAGCGGTCTGTGTATAGTTGCGCACACAAGCAATCTGTTGTGTACTGCATTTGTACCCTATGAGCGTGGTCAAGGTCTATTTGTAGCTATGAACATCACTTGACCTTTCCAGCCGCCATGATTTGGTGCAGTGAGAGAACTGGCGACCGGTTGCAGACTGCGAGATTTGTCTTGGATCAGTGCATGTGTGTCCCATACCGTTCAGCATCCCAAAGGTCAAAACAAGGCCAATTGAGATGATCAATTAATGCCTGTTATCATCACAGATCCATTGAATATGCAAGGATGCATATTTGTCACTGACTTGTGTAAGACAAAATGTGCTTACAGATACACAAGTTTTTGTCGGCCAAAAGTAAAATTTACATTTACATATTTAAATCATTTGACTTTAAAAATCCAATTAAGAGTAAACATTATGTTGTGTAACAACCCTGCACATGTCCTGATCACCGGCTAACTTGCGTTTCTGTAGTTCTGTTGTTCAGGTGTGGGCCTAATGTAGTCTAATACTGTGATTGATGCAACTTGACTGTCTGTCTGTCTCATCCACTTGTTAGTTTAAGGCTCCGTTTATAAGAAGGGAAGACGCAGGGTATGCTTAATGCAGAAACTGCTTAACGTCATGTGAGCGGCCTATTATAGGTTTGTCATAGGTATTATCGCGCTCGACGGGGGGTTGATATAAATGACAAGTTTTTTGAAAACGATGTTGTGTGCACAATGTTATTGTTGAAAATGGAGGGGAGGAAATATTCAGTTCTCTAAATACCCGGCTATGTGTAAATGTGACCCAAGTAATGATAAACAATGTTTAACGCAGTGTTATGCATTATACAATGCTGAAGTTCACTACATAGAGGTGTGCCCGATTCGCTTACAAAAGCACTGTCCACGGTAGTTTGGTACAAGCTCTGTGCTGTGGAGCGCTGCTGTAGCGGTAGACCAATCATATAGGACAGCGCCATCTGACCAATCACAGTGAGGGCTCATGGGAAGGAGGGGTTTAGAGAGTCTTCGAACTGATTCACACGAGCCGTTTACGAATCATTTAGAAATGGGGTAAAATTAAATCTATTTTTGGAGAAAACTAAAGTGTTTTTTGACCTTGCATACACATAAACCTGTTTTAAGAGACTTATAAAATAATATTAGCCACCTTTAAAATGCCATAATTGGGGCACTTTAACGTAATCTTAGGTAATTTCAAAACAACTATCTATTTCTTATACGGTACTTAATAATGATGAATAAATTCACTTTTGGCATTTTAAAAATGTTTTTTTTTTTTAAATATTTTGCTATGTACTAGGCAAGAATACTGTATATGTATATAACAAAGTTCCTTTTTTATTGAATTCTTTCAAAAGATGGAAAAGTGACGGAACATGCTTTTAAATAAACAATTACAAAATTTCAATATTAGAAAATTCTATTTTAAATAAATGATGTTCTTTTTTTACTCTCTACTAAAAAAAACAAGAATTAGGGATGCTCATTTTAACTGTTTAACCGTTAACCGACCGATTTGAAGTTTGACCGATTAATACAATCAGTTAAACGGTTTAAAAGGTCATTTTATTTATTTTTTTATTTCAGTATTTTACCTACTCATAGCTGCGTGTCATCTGAAAGTAGTATTAGATCCCGTCAGTTTTGTGTTCTGTGTGCAATTCATATGTTCCGCTTTCCGCGCAAAGCTGCTGTCGGTTAAGGAAGGTTTGATGAAAGAACTCGTGCCTCGATTGGACTCCTGTCATGTCAGAAAGTGGTAAGACTTACTGTGCGTTCACACCACCGCCGGCGAGAGCATCAAAATTCGCCCTGGCCGCCCTGCCAACGACGCTGTACAGAGATTTTTGGACGCTCTTGAGGCTCTGACATGGATTGAATGCTTGTCTTGTATTTAAAGGGGCCGCAAATAAAACAAGCTTCTACAGACTGACCACACGGAGGGTATAAGTTAACCTCGTGAAATATATTGATTGTGAAAGTAAGAAATTGATCGATGGAAACAACTTTTTTGTTTTCTTTCAATTAAAAGCCATTTGCTGCAGCTCTATTTTCCGTTTAATCCGATATGTTTTGATATGTCAGAATATTCTGCAGCAGTAACAGCTTTGGATGCTCTGGCGCTAAATTCAACTTGAAATTACCGCTTATTTTTAGAAAATACATAAAGTTAATGCGCATTAGAAACTCACCAGGAACCACAGCAATCTTGGACACCTTGGTCAATGCATCGTTTTTTTTTTTTTTAATTTATGTTTCTATACGCCATCAAGGACACATCGTAAGGTACTGGAAACCAGCCACAGCAATAATAAACTTCTCCTCCATTCTTCTTCTTTGTTGCTTAATGGCGATCGGCAATGGGAACTAATAGAGTCGGAACCAAAGTTTACAGGACTGCGTTTTCTGGAATATGCTCAAGCGGTGGACTTCTACAATCTTATTGGTTGCCGCCGAACCGCATCATAGCTCATTACCATAAAGTTGACCTGATTTCAACTCTCCTTGATGTCTCGCCATCCAAGACGCGCCGTGCCGCTGCTTGCTGCCTCTCGCCGCCGGCTCACATTGAAAATGAATGACTTCCGGCCACCTTGGCGCTCTCGCAGCTGGCGGTGTGAATGCAGTTAGTTTTGTGGATTTTTAACGGGTCACAGGCGCTTTTGCTTTGAATTCAAATCACATTTAAAATAATGTTGTCAGTTAACGGTTAATAATCAGTGAACGAGCGTCGGTTGTCGGCATCCCTAATAACAATTATAACACTGTTCCTTAAAGGTAATGTGACTGAAGACTTCAGCTTTGCTATGTGAGAAATAAATACTATTTAGTTAATTTAATATAAACATCAATACTTTATTTTACTGGTTTAATGTATTTCTGATCACATAAATGCAGTCTTCCATGTTTAATTTTGAACAGTAGTGTACCTTTTACTGTCATCATTCGATTTAATTGCAGCATTTAGTTGATTTTAAATCTACTGTATATATAAAATAGTATTCATTTTTATATTTACCATTTATTCAGTATCAGTGAAAACATTTGGGTTTGTATTTTGGCCAGAATATTAATATCAATGCGTTTAATATGTAATATAAATTTTATCTGCTCATTTACCCCAAAATTAAATATTGTATCAGCATTATCCCGTCATTAGCTATTTAGCACACACTTCATTTAAATTTCACATGTAAACCGTGGCTAATTAGCAATGTTTATTATAAGCATGTTAGATCATTACTGCTCACAGTCGACTCAGCGGCTGTTATACTGTAGATGTTGGATGCTACAAATCATTTACGTCAGACTTTAAAGTATCACTATACCATCTCTCTAACGCAGAGACTCACCTCGGGGAATGACAGGCCAGGATGAAGAAAAAGAGAGATGGCAAATGCTGACAGATTTTGCACGTGGCATTTGGGAAAACAGCGAGAAGGAAGGAGAAACACATGAAAGAAGAACTACAGCGGGCAAGAGAATGAGAAAATGGGCGAGGAAACTAGAAAACACTGAAGAGCGAGACAGAGAGAAAGTCATCTTGAGAGGAAACCAGATTAAGAATGAAGATGAGCACCAAGAGAAAACAAAAGTCTGAGGCACAAAAGTGCACAGGATACAAAAATAGACCGAGATAGAGGGGGGAAAAGAGTGGGCAGTGTTTCAAGATGCATTCATGCTTAATATTGCTGGCTGTCTTTATCTAGACGCACACTCCACCCTAACACGACACGGTTAGACTTCGGAACCGCTCAGCTGTTCCCAGAACATGTTTATTTCCTCTGTGGTATTTTGAAATCTTACTGTCTAGGGATTTTATTAAGGCAAATTTCGCTATTTGATCCTCTGCAACTATTCATCTTTCATTTCTATTCATTCACCATTCATTCTACAGACAAGACGTTTTTGAGGACTCACCCAGGCCTTTAGGGGTGATACCGCTACTTTCAAGGGGGTTGCTGGCCCAGTAATAGTACTTGAGGGTGTGCATGAGCTGCAGGACAGTGCCCACCCGACGGATGGTGCTATAGATGGTGGCGGTGCCAATGAATTCTGCAGACAGGTATGTGTAGAGGGAAAGCTGAACCTGAGAAATAGAAAACACACACAGTGGATTACATGACTTAAAACGGGCTGAAATGGGGGTAATAAAATATAATAGTTCTTGTGTTAGATTCTGATTGGCCAGTATAGACTCAATGCCATGCTTCCATACATAGTACAGTTACAGTAGGTAAAACGTGTACTTTTTTTGAAGGGCTGTAAAGATATACAATATGAAACCGAAATCACGACACTCAGATCCACGATCCTGTGTCGCGGTGTGATAAGGGTGCATAACGACACACCCTGTGACTACCTTGAATTGCGTGCAGATGACATTTTGGGGTTTTGAAATGAGCTTGCGGCTCCCGTTTTTTTTGCGTGTAGATCTGTTTTCCTCTGGCGTATGTGATTTACCGCGCGCGCCAGCATCAGTGGTCCTCTCGCGTATTACTGGCATAGATTTGCCGCCATAGATATGCGACCATTTTCGGTTGTCGATAACGAGGGGTTTAAGTATTTACTCAGTTATCTATTACCAAGCCGGGCGCAAATTGTTTTAAAAATCGTTTTTTTCCTCCCACCCCCCACGAAAAAAATAGTGATACGAACCTAAATCGTGGGTTTGGTGTATCTTTACAGCCCTATTTTTTTGGCAACATTTGAAATGTTCTTACTTGCAACTGATCAAATAAACACATTCTTGATAAATAAAACTTAGTAAAAATCAAAAATTCCCTGACCTCAAACTTCTAAACGTTAGTGTATAATATGCTACTCTTCCTTCAGCTGAAGCAACTGGCAAACCTTTCACAAGCCAATGAATAAATAAATACGAAAAACCCCACGCATCTGAGTTACTGTTATTCCCTTTTACAAAGTTGTTCCTGTGAAAAAACTTTCCTGTGTTTCTGTGTAAAAGCTATTCTCCTTAAGCCATCCCTTTGGGACCCCCCCCACCCCCACCCCACACACACACACACGTCTGTGTATCACACATTTACACACAGCCATTTCTTACACTGATCAACATGGACATGCTAATTAGGCTCAGGCTTAATGAGGCTGCCGTGGAAACCAAGTTTTATCAGTGTATTTAATCTCATGTTTGACCCAGCCTGCTGATTCGGGTCAATATCATGGGGACATTTCCCCCCTAACCAAATTACAGCTTTATAAGCAAGCAGGTCAAAGATAAAGCAAGAAAACCAGGACCTCACAATGACCATTTTCTCATTAAAAACTGCCATGTGTTTGCTGCAGGCACTTTTTTGAAGCTACTGTCTTGGTGTAGATCAAGGAAGAACACTGAAAAGTGTGAAATCTGCCTAAAACTGAAAAACCTGATTCTATACCTTGCCTTTTTCTTTCTTCTTAGCAGTGATATTTCACATATCTGCTTCCTGTACTCAAGCCTTCACCTCATCTCTTTCTTTTTCATTCCCTCTGGATGTTTCTTCATTCTCTCTATCATAAAGGGCTGTAGTCGCTGCAGGATGTTCACTCGTCTGCGTGGATGGACGAGGGAACAAAAGCGGACGATCGTTTCTTCCTGCAGTCATGTTTCCTAGGTCATTATCCAATAATTGAGCCTCTCTGCTTTTGTAGAGGAACTACATTTTTTCTAAATTTGTGAATCAAGTGCCTTTGGATGCAAATCTTACTCTCATACTTCACACTTCGTAAACTTGACGGATAAAAATATCTAGAAGCATATGTTTTGTGCAATCAAGTACACAAGTTCTGCATGCATAATGTAAGCTGACGGCTTGGGGTAGAATTTCATTAACACTTATACTCTTACAAAAGGACCTTTGGTGGTGGTTTCATTGGGCACAGATGGTATCAAGACTATATATCACATTTATTGCCATTTGTACATTATTCATTTTACTATTTGCATATCAATGCAGTGCGATAATTACCTGTAAATTATATACACTTCCATTCTGGCATCAATAAGACTTTAAACTGATGAAAAGGACATTTAAAATATTACAAACGATTTATATTATATCAAATAAATATTTTTCTATTCATCAAATATGTTTTCACAAAATTATTAAGCAGCAAAACACTGATAACAAATTTTTTCTGAGCACCAAATCGGCATATTTGAATGATTTTGGAAAGATCATGTGACACTAAAGTCTGTCATCACAGGAATAAAAACTGTAAAAATATATTAAAACAGAAAATGGTTATTTTAAATTTGTAATAATATTTTACGATATTACTGTGTTTGAGCAAATAAATGCAGCTTTGGTGAACATAACAAACATACTTCAAAAGCAACGCTAGTGTAAAATGCTTTGAAATATTATTGTAAAATAACATTATTATATTTTGAAATTACATTTTTATTATGTACTATTAAATAAAGGTTCTGGACACTGAAACATTTACCAACAATGGACAGATGTGAAATGTGACTCTTTATTTTGACCTTTAGCGTGTGGGACGAGCTCACCTTAGCTGGTGTATGGATCCAGATGGCGGCGTTAAACAAAACGTGATCACACAGCTGCTTCAGTAAAGGAGCTCCATGAGTCAACCCATCTAGATACTTGGCAAATGACAGAAACTGCTCCAAAACCGCCCTGGTGATGTGTACCCGAGAAGACTAATGACAAGAGAGAGAGAGACAGGTGTCAGACAGACAAAGTGATAGACACCATATAGAGTGAGACAGACTGTGTGTTTCAAGCTTTTGACACTTTTTATTAATAGAAACTCTACATGCAAGCTGGAATCAATCTTGCATCTCCTTAATAAGTGCTGTAGCTCAGTGTGTCTAGAGCATGCATGTTACCCACTAAGCCATGGCTCTAATTTTCTTAAAGGCATAGTTCACCAAAAAATGAGAATTCAATCATTAATTACTCACACTTATGTCCTTATTCCAAACCCATGACCACTTACGTCATATGGATATTTTAACTAATCTCCTAACAACCTTTCTGAGCCTTGAATGTTGTGCTGTTTATAGATGGTCAGAAAGCTCTCGGGTTTCATTAAAAATATCATAATTTGTGTTCTGAAGATAAATAAGGGTCTTATAGGTTTATTCCAACATGGGGCGTTTTTGGGTGAATTATTCCTTCAATTCAGATTAAAATGATAGTCATCCTCTGCAACCTTTGCAAGTCTGACTTTATGTATCTCTTTCAGATTTCTAATTTATGATAAACTGATTTGTATCAATTGGAAAAATTAAAGCGGATGTCTGTCTTACCTTCTCCAGTAAATAGCCAATAACCAGGAAGCCTTTCCCGCCCAACATCTGCTCTTGCATGGCTACTGAACTCTTCAACAACTCCACTAGAAAAGCTAAAAGAGTGGCACTGCAAGAAGAAACGAAAAAAAATACATTTAAATAAGTAGCATTTGTGAGAAAACAGAATCAGGATACAGCGCACAAGAGGTTCAACCTGCATTTCTAACATGAGCACAAAGGCTCAGGAACCATCAATGCCAAGGAGGAACTTTTACATTTTTAAAAAAAATTTTATATTGTTGATTTCTTATGGCAGCCATGTGTTTAAGGACACCTTAAGGGCAAGACCATATCTCAATAAGCAGTATAAACTAAAAAAAAAATGTACACACACTTGCACATAATGATGGTTTCCCTTCCTAGAAGCAATCTCATAATTCCAGCAAACATGATTTATGTCTTAGTTTCTTAAATGACATAGTTAAGGCAGTGAGATTGCAGATGGAAATCTATCTGAGTGTCTCTTTCTCTTTCTAAACTGCCACATGGCAACGGATGGACTGGTGACCTCACCCATCTCCCCACAGTCAGTAAACCCCAGCGGGGAACATTACCACTGATCGATAGCCCACAGAACTCTGCTCCGCTGATTATGCCTGCCAGCTCACTGCTGATCTCTAATCTACTCACCATGCCTGCGAGCTTACTGCGCAGAACCAAGTGATGACCTGAGAAATGAGGCTATGACCGTACCAACCTCTCATCCCTCTTTGGGGGTCTCTCACTCATTCCTAGCATCTATGTGAACATGAATGGCACCAATTTCTCAAAATCCCACGCTCTCTCCGTCACGCTCTATTTCTATCCGAGAATGACAGATTCCATTTATAATTCATGGCAGATGTCCCTGACAGTGACTGACTTGAGTTTTAGTCTACATTATGACAGAAACGTATCATTCTCATATACAAAAGTACGACTTATACAAAAGGCCTGAGAAGGTGATGCAGACACTACTTTACACTAATACTCACCAGACGGTCGTCTCCACAGGGCTGTCATTGGGTTGCCTGTAGTCCAGCTGTGAAAAGAGCGGGAAGAGAACTTGGATTCCTCCAATAGAGTGGATGGCGCTGTGGATGGAGTGAGTGACGATGGCCTTCACATCCTGCATACACAAGCAAAACATCATCAGCCTTATTATGAAGATATTAGTTGGGATTTTTAGATAAAGTGCCTCAATTTAAAGCAGCAGAACATATGTTTTGTCTCTTTGCCAGCATCTATGTTTCAAAAACCAGAAATTGCAGCTGCTTGCGGAATTATCTTACTTGCCCGGTTCTAGAGTGGACGAATCTAATGTTTTGAGGAAGTCAGTCACTGCACCAGTGTGGAATAACAGATTCTCATCTACGTCTTGAAATATATGAACCAAATTAGAATTTTTAAGTCTGCCATGTTTGTTCTGACCAACTGAGGAAAAAAGCATTACCATGGCACTTCCAAATCTAACAACTACCACTACTACCACTACCAAACTGAGCAAATTATTATTATTGTTATACTTTATTCTCAAATTATTCATGCTTACAAGATCAACATTGTAGCATGTACATTTCAATTTCTGCACAGTCTAATCTAATGGTCTAATTTCATATTAAAAAATCCTATTAACCCAAAAAGAAAATTGGGCTCTCTTCTAACTGGTTTTCTATAAAATGCAAATCTTGTGTAATCCCAGGCTATCTGTAATCAAAAACACATTTAAAACTGGAATATAATTTAATTTCATTCACATGCGTTTCATAAACACATAATCCTTTCTGGATTACAATCCGCTACCAAAATGATACATTAATTATTCTAACTGCTGTGAAAAAAGGCTATAAATGATGCGCTTCCTGCAAGATCCTCACATGCGATAACCTAGTAGTCAGGACTCAGTCTTTATGTTTCCAGACATGATGTAATGACGGAGTGCCACGCTTGAATTTCCTGTTTAAAAAACCTGTAACACTCAACTTAAAAATCATTATAATAAGCCAACCTTTGTGAATTGGGCTAAAGGCAATGGTTTTGAACACTGGCTGGTTATGTACTTGCTCAAATATTAATTTTGGATATTTTTTAACCAAAAATAATAATAATTATGGACTGCAGCTTTAAGTGGGTAATGAAAAAAGGGTACATTAATTTAATACATGTATGATTTAACAGAAAATGGATCTTTGTACATCAAAACACACTTTTCACATTAGCTAAATTCAAACTTACATGGACATGTTTAACCATTTAATAAAAAACATTTCCTCTTCTCACACAAACATAATCTGTAAAAAAGCAGAGATAAACCTATGTTATAAGTGTGTGAAAGTAGAAACCCACCTGCAGCATCAGGGCATGTGGCGAGTGCACAAATATGGAGGGGTTTTCCCTGGGCGAGGACTCCAGGCACAGCTGTGCATCTGTGGCTTTAGCGTTGTAGGTGAAGGCTATGCTGCTGGCCAGCTTCCCGTCATACAGAACCTGCTTATGGTGCTCGGCCAGGTGGATGTCGCTTTCCGACTTAAACTTGAACGTACTCTGTGAAGACAGACACACACATACAGTAAATGAGTAACATCCTTCAAATGAAGTTCTCTCACATTTTGCTTCTCTTTCAGTCTCTCTTAACAGCAGACTCGTGGAAAGCACCAGGGACTGGTTTGCATCCCAGAGGACTGATAATGGTGGTGATAATAATAATAATAAAAAGCTTTAATTTCTGAGGCACAGAGCAGCCCCACACACAGGCGTACATTATCTTAATGAAGCTCTGGCTGCAGAAATGTGCCATTTCACTAATGGCTCCAAACGCAAGCGTGAGTCGGTATGAGCATGTGTGTGTAAATGTGCATGTATCTGCAAAATATCTCTCATGTAAAGCACTTTGTGCCACTAGTCATCCACTCAACTGAGGGAGTGAATGAGAGACTTACATAAGATCACACAGAATTTCCTGACCGAGCATGACAGGACTTTCAACTCACCATTTGATTTGCTTTTTTCACATGATTTATATATACAGTGAGGTCAATACGTATTTGATCACCCTGTGATTTTGCAAGTTCTCTTACTTCGAAAACAGGGAGGGGTCTACAAATTTTTTAGCATACAGTAGGTGCATTTTTACTGTGAGAGACAGAATCTAAAAAGAAAAATTCGGAAATCACATTGTATGATTTTTTAACAATTTATTTGGGAATTACTGTGTCCAATAGGTATTTGATCACTTGAGTCAAAATATTTTAATATTTGGTACAGAAGCCTTTGTTAACAACTATAGAAGTCAAACGGTTCCTGTAGTTCTTCACCAGGTTTGCACACACTGCAGGAGGGACATTGGCCCACTCCTTCATACAGATCTTCTCTAGATCTGTCAGGTTTCGGGGCTGTTGCTGAGCAACACAGAGTTTCAGCTCCCTCTAAAGATTTTTAGTTGGATTTAGGTCTGGAGACTGGTTAGGCCACTCCAGAACCTTGATATGCTTCTTACAGAGCCACTTCTTGGTTTTCCTGGCTGTGTGCTTTGGGTCATTGTCATGTTGAAAGACCTAGCCACGACCCATCTTTAATACTCTGAATGAGGGAAGGAGGTTTTTGCCCAATATGCCACACTACATGGCCATTCTTAGCATCATTGATACCCCACGAGGAGAGATCTTCCATGGAGCCCCAGTCCGAGGGACATTGACAGTCATCATTAGCCTCTTCCATTTTCTGACAATTGCTCCAACAGTTGTTCTTTTTTCACCAAGCTGCTTAGCAATTGCCTCGTAGCCCTTTCCAGCTTTGTGAAGGTCTACAATTGAGTCTCTTGTGTCTTTTGACAGCTCTTTGGTTTTGCTCATGTTGCTACTGTACATAGACTTTGGCTGATTGTGGGGTGCACAGGTGTCTTAATGACAGCTAACAACCTCAAACAGGTGCTACTAATTTAGAATCATGCGCAGAGGTGCAGCTGGACTTTTTAAAAGCAAAATAACAGGTCTTTGAGGGGCAGAAATTTGGCCAATAAGCAAATGATCAAATACTCATTTGGCACAGTACTTCCCAAATAAATTGTAAAAAAAAAAATCATTCAATGTGATTTCTGGATTTGGAATTGTAAACCCCTACATAAATTAACCTGTATTTGGATTTTATTCACTATTTATTCATTATTGAAATTACATCGAAAATCGTAGTATAGAAGCATGCAGTTTAGAATATTGTGTGATATATATTGGTATGCACATCATCAATCTTCAGCATCTGACTGCCTCATGAGTCTACAGCAGCACTTCTGAACTGAAAAGACACGAGAGAAGCATAAACACAGTCACACTCACAGTGCAAGCCTTCAAAAAAAAAAAGGAAAAAAAACAACAAAAAAAAAACAGTACCACGCAAATAAGCCCTTGCACTGGCACTGTGATTCACTGCAGTTTCCTCCGGCCTGCTGCCAATGTGTCCACTTAGCAACACACTGACTGGCACTGAACGCAGCATCAAAACTTATCTACCAGACTCTATTGCCTCACACCCGCACTCCAGACCAAAATACACACAACTAACACACCTAGCTCACTAAATAGGAACATACAGCCTTCTATTTAAAACAGCATAAAACGTTTCATCACACAGAGTCTAAAAGGTAAAGCTATGAGCACAATAATTAAAGCATAAAAACAAAAAAAATATATATATACAAAAATAAAAACAACAATTCTGAAATCTAAAATAAATAATACAAATAATTTAAATAATAAAATAATGGTAACAATTTACAATAGGGGGTCATTTATTAACAGTAGTTAATGCAGTAACTAACACGAACAAACAATGAACAATGCATTTATTCCACTATTTATAAATCTCTGTAAATGTTAGTTAATGAAAATACAGTTGTACATTGCTTATTCATGTTAGTTCACAGTGCATTAACTAATGCTAACTAACTAAATGCTGAAATGAACTATTAACTAAGATTAGTAAATGTTGTAGAAGTATTGTTCATTGTTCACATTTACTAATGTTGTTAGCTACTGTTAACTAATGAACAACAAAAACTGTAACTCCACAAATAATAATAAAACTATAACATAATAATAATGATGGATGGATGGATGGATAGATACATCTTTATGGCATTTTTTATCCAAAAGCAAGAGCGAAGAATATTCATAATATAAAATGCCAGATTTATTAAACAACCAGATTAGTATAACTAGAATATTTTCATGAAGTTTCTTAAAATATAGGATTTATAGAATTATTTTTCTAAACTTTCTTTGCTCATGATGAAACCAAGGTCTAGTAAGAGGGGAAAATCATCATTATCAGCACTAACACCAATAATTAATATCCATATAATATGACAACCCCGTATGCTGTATGCATTCTAATTAAAGCATAAAGTTTAATTCAGATTGAATGAATAAGTATATATATCTATATATAATATGTAATATAAAGAACAAAAACTAAGCACACAATAAATATAATTGAATATGAATATTAATATACACTAGTCAACTGACTGTATCTCTCCGGTTGTTTTATGACCATCAAATCCACCAAACATGACTCAACTCTATTTTTAACCACTGAGAATCCAAAAACTTCATCAGCTGCATCAAATTTGTATGAAAAGTGTAGTTCTCAAGCGCTACACAAAAAGAGAAAGAGCGCATTATGATCACGCAGTCAGTCAGCATGAGCACAATATGTAATCTGGCCCAGTGTTCTGGCATGTTCACATTGCATTCATCATCTCCATCATGCAGGGCGCACTGGAGCACCGGCTAACTCAAGCAGCTGTCTGGGAATCGGGTCACCGCTTTCGACACACCCTATGCCTGATAGTCCATGCTTCAAAGCTAGCACACTTTTTCCTTGCTGTCTCTCTCTCTTTTGCTCCTCGCAATCCCATGAGAGGACAGCTGCACCAGCGACAGAGACGAACAGCACTGGAGTTAAGCAGAGCCTTCATACACTCTAATGATCTATATAACTTACAAACACACATGTACACAGAAAGTCGCCGGTCCAGACGGCTCTCTTTGCGACAATGCCAAGTGCCCCATACCTCACATGCTAATTACCACAGCAATGCACAGCCAGAGAGCAGCTTGTTGGCTGTCACATGCTGACCAGACATCTGGACTTCCTCTGGTATGGAGTCCACATCAACCGGCTGCAGCAGGAACACACACTCACATCCAGACTTTCACAGATAAACTGACAGATAAGGACACAAAGGAGCAGCAGATATAAGCACACATACATACTAGATTCAAGTCTCTAGATATATTGTGTTGGATGCATGTAATAATCAGCTCCGCATGCTATTAATACTACTTTGGTATGAACGCAATACACTGTACTTCCCTTGACCTTTTTTTCAAGAGTGACCGATCAATAATTCCTATCATCCCTGACTCATTATTTCATCAAACAATAGAAATTAAAATGGCAATGCAAGATGGTGTTCTTGCAATCTACTGAGGTCATGTGACAACAGTGTAGCATACTATTGCTTGAAATTTCATCTGTGCATAATGCATACCGTTGCATACACAAGAGGTTAGACTCAACATGCAATGAGTTCATGTAACAGTAATATTACATATTACTTCCAGTGTCTATAACCTTTCTTGCTACATGTTGCATGTACTTTATTTTTTCCCCGAAACTTTAATACTTTTATTCAGCAAGGGTACATTAAATTGATCCATTTATAATATCAAAATAAGCATATTAGAATGAATTCTGAAGGATCGAATAAATGCAGCCTAGGTGAGCAATATATATATTTCTTTTTTTATTTAATTAAAAATGTTTTGCACCCTTTGTTGATGATCTGGGCCTGTGTTGGCTAAATGTGAATCACGTGACTTCATTTGCATGTTTTCAATATAGTGACATCAGGAGGAACGGCTGATGCTGCACAGACATCTTAATAAAAAATAAACCAGTGACCTGTAAATGCTTGCATTAAAAATACACATGAAGTTTTATATCAATAATGTAACACATTCATTGCATACATCGGGTCATCTTCATGATAGAGCATCAGAGCGTCACACACACAGAGCCCATGAATAATCCACACTCTCCGCTCTCTTGATTTTTCTTCTATAGTTGGAGTGAGCTGCAATCAGGCGCAGAGGAACTTTTAGCCGCGTGGGTACCAGGATTAATAATTAAAAATCCCTCAATAATCCAGATGCAGTTAACTCTCTATGCCAAGAGAGAGAAAGACAGAGACGCAGAGAGGGAGAGTATGACATGCTTTCATTTTTAATTCTCAGATTTATTGAAGAGACTTTCTGTTTCTGTTTTCCTGGTTTAACTTGACACTAAACACTGCTTAATGAACTCAACCTGGTTACAGGTTCATAATCTCTCTTTAAAATTAAATATTTTTAAAATATCTAAATATTTAGCTGTTTTATTTGATAATTACATTGAATATTTTTGGCTAAATATTAAACAAACACTATTCAATTAAAATCATTAAATACATTCAAATTCATATTATAATGTAAAAGTAAAATACAGTTAATTATTATTTTTTTTTAATTAAGGCACATTTTCTATTAAGCCAGCACAAGAAATAATAATATTTGGTTACCTTAAAATTAACCAAACAAAGTATTTCTAATTCTATTTAATTATTTCCATGTATAATATATGTTTCACACTCGAGACTTTTGTGTGCTTGAATTACATTTTGAATGGATTTACTGAAAATTAACTGTTTGTAATGAATCAATATTTTTCGTTCGTTTATATGAACCAATACAACAATACACAACATCAGTCTAAAAATTTATATTATTTACCTAATATTATTCATTCATTTAAAAATGAAAATTAAATCAAATAAATATTATTAAGCAAATATAAAAATAGGTTTTACTAAAATATTTTGATTATATATGAAAAGTATTGTGACTTAAGTATACATTTAGTACAATTAAGTACAATTATATCAATGAATTAGCCTAATTAGTAGCCCTCATATAACTTACATAAAATGAATAAAATGTACCAAATAAAAGCACATTGCAGTATATATTTTATAATCATGGTAAATACATTGTGAATATTAGATATATCGCTCAGTCTTATAAAGCAGCTGAGCTGTGCAAAAAACAATGCGAGATCAGCACAGAGAGATGCGTTTAATCATCTGTCCATTTAGCAGTAATGTACAACAACATCATCTGACTCCGTAAACAAAAGCTGCTCATAATCGTCAGATCATCTGACCTGGGTAAACAAGCCCTGTCCGCATGCTTCCTGAGAGCTTTAGCCTAAATTACCAAGTCTCGTGCTTAGCTGGGGAAATAAATTCTGTGTGAGAAATCAAACTTGACATCCTGGATTTCCCCTCAGTGCTCTTCTCTGAAACATCTATTAATTGGTCAACCAGAAAGAGAAGCAATTAACATCGCTCATCTATCATCTCCTCGTCGTTTCTGTACTGAGAAGGGATTTTTTTTAAGGGTTCATCTATGTCAAGTGCTGCTTTGGCATAAACACTTCAGCCACCTGAAGCAGAAGCAGCTATCAGCTCCCACATGTGTACAGACCCGAGAGACAAGCCTGTCTGAGAGGTGAGAGTCCGGTTAATGAACGAGAAAAAGAGAAGAGAGAACATCAGGTGTTATTAACAGATCTGTCAGGGAAACGTAGAGCCGGTGTAATGAGAAAGTACTTCAGCACAGCCCGTGTTTCCGGGAAGGCCCTGCACGAACCGTTCACTGAACTACTCACAGAAGCAAAACAACAGCCAGCGTGTACAGCTTTTTATCAAATCAACCTGTAAGCTCTAGTTCACGCTCATGACAGCTTTTCTAAACATTTGGCAATAGACTACACTCACAAAGCATCATTTCTAGTCAAAGAAATAGAAACATAAGAATAACTAGAAATGACTTCACACTTTTGAAATGTATCGTAGTAAAAAAAAAAGGTTTTAATAAATAAATGTATTTATTTTACATATTTATGAGATTAATAAATATACCCTGGCCTGAAATTATACGTTTGGTATACTAAACTGGAAGGCTTAAATTGGACTCATTTGGGGCTTAATGCACTTTAAATGTGTGAAAGTAGAGCTGAAGTCCAACTAAATATATTTGATTGTACTAAAGTGGAACTATTCCAAGTACACTTCAGCTACATTTTAAATATTTTGCAATTAAAGATACAATCTTTACTACTACTACTACCACTAATTGTAAGCATACTATTAAGAAATGTTCATTGTGCAATAAAGAAATACTCCAAATAAAGTTTCATTAGAATTTTATAAAGCTACACTACCGTTCAAAATGTTTAGAACAGTAAGATATTTAATGGTTTTTAAAGATGTTTCTTCTGCTCATCAAGGATGCATTTATTAGATTAAAAATCCTGAAAAAACTGTAATATTGTGAAATATTATTTCAATTTAAAATAACTGTTTTCTGTGTGAATATATT
>JAUMHQ010000065.1:11751946-11762956 GCA_032361165.1 Enteromius paludinosus | reverse complement strand
TACATACCTTCTATGTACATATCAGAGAACAATTTAAAATATTCTCTCAATGCATTCTATGGCACCTTTAATATTTAGAATACTCTCTTTGAAATATATAAATGCCATTTGATAACTGATTATTGTTGGAGGAGTCTTACTGTACGCTCATACCTATAAAGCCTGAAATGCATGTTTTATAGTACAAAGTGTGGGAGATTCTCACCGCCGCACTGCGTCCTGGGAAATTGAAGAAGGTGTCAGGGCCATGCCGCTGAGGCATCTGATTCAGCACAGATAGGAGCTTAATGGCATGTCTTGGCTATGGGCAGAGGAAACATGAAGGAAGGGAACAATTAAGAGAGGACATTTTAATTAGTGTTAGAGAGGGATAAAAGAAAATGTGTTATAGAGAAAAAGATACATACATCCATGAGAGTCAAAAAGAATGATTGAAATAGTAACCATTATCAATGACCCAACAAAACAACCACTACTTGAACCAATCCATAACCTGTCCATCAGCCTTAACCACGGCAGCAGAGCTGAAATCAATACAAAACAAACCACAAACAGAAGCGTCCGTGGGGAAGACTGGCGGACAGGAGATCATCGGCTGAGCTTGCTGGAGGTCTAGCTAATGATCTGCACTTTTTATGAGCCTCAAAAAATATTTTAGCATTCAAAGTAGCTCCTTATCTTTAACAGCGACCGAAGTCGTAGCATCCAGGAGTCTGCGGCACAAGAAAACTCACCCACACCCCTCCATCGCCCCTCAGCATACTAAACAACAGCTTCAGTTCCTTGACTGTGATGCTATAGCTGGCCAAAACCCCCAGCATGTCCACTAAGAGATCTGAGGAAGACAGAAAAAAAGAGAACAAAATGACTCAGCATTATCGGTCCACAGAACTGCAGACTCACGAGGATGATGTCACTTGGGGCAAGAAGCCAATCGTTATCTTTTTTTCTGCTGGAACATTATCTACCGCATGTTCTCCTGAGGCTCCTTCAGTCATCAGATCGCATGGAAACGCAAGTCTATTCATTCACATATTGGCCGTAATGGCTCGGTGTCAAGCCGTCCGCTGATGTAATTTGCGAAACATCTGCGTCGTGAATTTAGAAGCTCTTTAAAGCGCTGCGCGAGACATGAAATAATCTAATTTCAGGAAAAATAACAAGCCCTCAGCAGTGATGTTTGTCGTGGCGTAATATCATTGTAATTTGATTTTGAAAATAAACCAGTTATACGCCATTCACTCAAAGGCCACAAATTTGGTCAAAAATGGACAGAAGCTGGAAGCGTAAGAGAACTAATAGTCTGATTAGCGGCGGCATTTTCTAACATGTGGATCTGTTTAAAGAACGCTAGGAGAGAAGCTTTCTCCCAAATGTGCTCACAGAGCCAATTTTACACATTACCCCTGCAATAAACGACGGCCATGGTCCACTGATCGTAATTACACAGAAATATTGGACACAGAATGCACAATGAGGGTTTAGCGAGACAGTGAAACCTATTTTTCTGAAACGTAACGGAGCCAAATCATAGAGGATTGGAACATATGGACGAGCATGTGATACAACAAAGATTAGCACAGAAATTACTGATTCTTTTCTCTTCTGTGAATTGCATTTTTGTTTAACTGCAATATTTGAACTAAAAGCACTGGTGTAAACTGTAGACGTGTTCAGAACCATCCATCCAGTTTTAGATATTTCTTTCACACCCAACCAAAATATGCTGCAATACTATAAAAATGCTATAAAAATGAATTAATATTATTATTATTATTTTAAATATGGTTTTTATAATGTGCATCATTTATCATAATATTTAGTGTTTTGCTACATAAATTAATAATAATATATGAAATAAAATAAATTGTATTATTAACAAAATCAAAATATTAAAATAAAAATCAATACATTTGAAACCTATTGTAATATTTATACTATTTATTAAAAAACAAAATTAATATTCTTTAATAATAAAAAATAATGTTTTATTTTTATTGTTAATATTAAAAATAATACTTCAAAAACAAAAATATAATACTATTATATTTTTATTTTTATAATAAAATTATGTTTATTATTAGTATTAGCACAAAAAAAAACATTAATAATAAAACTAAAATAACAGAAAAATAATAATAGATATTTATTGCAATAGTTATCATATTTCTTATCATATTTAATTTTTATTTAATATTAATTATTTATTAAAATGATGTTAACTATTATTGTTATTAAAATACTTTCACTAATCTAAAATATAATAATAATAATAATAATAATTTTTCACTGTTCACTGTTCCCAGGACAATGTTCCTGGTTCCAGGTTATCCTACCTGTTGAGGATCTGTTCAAACATTTTATTGAAATTTACAATGAATTGTTATTTGACTTTTCACAGGGTCCAAGTTTAGATCCAGCGACGCTTTACTTTACTTTAGAGCTCACCTGCAATCATATCGTCGACAGAGCTCATCTTCTGCAGCACCTGCTGGATGAGCCCCACCTCGGTGCTGGTCTGTAGGTTGCGAACGCTCTTCCGCAGGATAGCTGTGAACATGCTCCAGATCTCCGCCTGGCAGGTGACGTCACAGTGCTCCAGAAGCTCCACCATGCAGGCGATGCTTTCTGCGTCCTGTATGATAAAGTTCATCTCCAGGTCGAACTCTCCACCCACCAGCTGTGAACGAAAGACAGCGCTAGTCACAAATGAAATTACTGAGAAAAATGTTTACATTGATGAACGATACATATTCAATGAACCATAATGAAAAAGAAAAAAAAAACATTATAGGTATTTATTATTAATATTATAGGTTTTTGTACATTACGGTGTTTAATAGGAGTAAAATTAGCAGAAAATAAATAAATATAATAGAAAACAAATAAACAGAAAAACCAGCATTAGTGACGCAAAATTAAATGCTTTCAGTTATAATTATAATTCATTTTCAACTTTAAAGCAGCTTTAAAGAAGACAAAACAGTGTCATCAATCACCACAACTTAATTTAATTATTGCATCATCTTATTCAATAAGTACCGGGGAGATTGACGTAGGACACGAGGTGGATGAGATGGACAGATCAAAGTAATAAGGACATAAAAAAATAATGAAATTAGAGAATAAAGGAATAGGAAGAGGAAAGGCAATTGGAAAAGTCTTGTGAGTGCAGTGAAGGTGGGAAGGAAAGCAAAGGAAACAAATAATACAGAGAGAAATTATTAAAAGAGCAGTTTTTGAGGTCGCTACCGTAGAGAGCAGCACTCTCAGCCTGACAAACAATGATTGTGATTTGAGAGGGTCATTTAATGCTGGGCTAGAAAGAACATAATGACCTCAGACACACACACTTACGTACCCCTCTACCTCTCAAACAACACACTGGAGAGGAAAAAAACAGACAAACCAATCAGAGATTGTTCCTGCTCTGCAAGTTCAACAGGCATGAAATTGGCCAGCTCCTGACCATGCAAACGCCAAAACTAAGTAAATAAATAAGCAGGTAATTTGGAAAATAAAAGCTGAAATACCTGTAAACTACATTTCGGTGTGAAGCTGAGGTGCAGAACTTCCTTGAGTGCAGTGGGAGAACTATTGATTTTCACACGTCATCTAATACAGTCAGATTGGGAACACTCCGGCGCTTTAGAACCTTTTAGTAATTGGGCCGTCGATAACCTTAGCACATGTAATTGCCCCATGCCACTCACTTTGACCGAACATTCACCGTGATTAGTTCTGTCATACGACGTAAAGACCTTAAACATGACTTTATCACTATCGAGTAAAGCATCAAAGATCAAGATTGTAAGGTCCACTACTGCTTTTATTCACTATATATTGGCCTTAAAAAGTCTTCCCTGAAAGTATGCGAACGCTTCTAGCCATGCAAATTTTATTTCATGCGTCACTGTATTCAAACGTGTCAGAATGCATTAATGGTGTTCTCAGTGCTGCAGTGTTCGTCAGCATTAGCATAAACTGTCTTCTATGGTCATTTTTCTCCTTGAGGTCAACAACTGTCATTATGAAGAAACAGAATCTTGCTAGTTAACTTTAGTTAACAATGTGTTGGGCGATTTGCTCCATAGTCATACCATTAGCATGTGAGATTGCAGATATTGTCATGCTTATTTAATTATTTACTTGTTTTATACAGTAGTTGGGGATGAACCAGCTCTAGGGTAAGACTAAAGGTAGCTCAATGTTAATGTAATTTATTATTGTAACTACATAGTCAAGTCAAGTGGCATATCCTAAGTACAGTATTTTTTATAGTATATATATATATATATATATATGTGTGTGTGTGTCTGTATATATAAGTGCTGTCAAACGATTAATCGAATTCAAAATAAACGTTTTTTTTACATCAATGGAAGTATTGACACAATATTGACTTCTATATTTTAAACAAAGTCCTTGCACAATGAGTGCGAAATGTATGCATGCATTTTTCTCATTTTTGTCATATTCATCATCTTTTCCTCTCAAAATGCATGCTATGTAGGGCTGCACAACTAATCGAATTTCTAATCGTAATACAGATGCCACAATGGCATAATCGTTCAAAGAGCGAAGTGACTTGTGGCCAGGTATGGTGACCCATACTTGGAATTCGTGCTCTGCATTTAACCCATTCAAGTGCACACACACAGCAGTGAACACACACACACACCGTAAACACACACTCGGAGCAGTGGGCAGCCATTGCTGCAGCCCCCGAGGAGCAGTTGGGGGATCTGTGCCTTGCTCAAGGGTCTCACCTCAGTCGTAGTATTGAAGGTGGACAGAACGCTGGTTATTCACTCCCACCACCTACAATCCCTGCCGGACCTGGGACTCGTACCCACTAGGGTTGGGCGATGATGACTAATTTGGCATCGTACGATGTCTAATGTGAGGACTGCGATGTCATAGGTGATAACTTTTTGAGGAGATTAGGCTGGTATGATCTGTTTTCCAGACAGTTGAGACAGGATTGTCCGCAAGTGTTTCTACGGTTTCATTCCATTAAACTATTTACTATCCATATAGTGCAAACAGAAGGACAGCAGGAATGACAATGCTATTGATTTGTCATGGTTCATCACTCCCAGAGGCCTTTAGCGAATAGATGATTAATTACGAGATTTTTACTCGTCAATAATTGCCTCTGAAACCCAGGGAGATCATGGGTAGGTAACGTAATTAAACTTTCAAGCAAGCGGTTTCTAACAGGCAAACAAAATAAACACGCTTTTTTTGTTTGTGGAAATTCACAAAGTTAGCCCAGCATAAAGTTTCCAACTCTATACGCTAAAATGTTGTACATAATCACACAAGCATGCAGTATAACAAGAATAGACTTGTTTTCCTCCTACACATGACGCTTATGGGATCAAACAGACTTGCACAAACACAAGAAGACCAAGGATAATACTATAGTTTCTTTTTGACCCTTGAACACTGACAGCGGTGTCAAACGCTATTTTTAAGCATCGGCAGAATGCAGGAGCTGTAACAAAGAGATCAGACAGAGCACGGTACAGCCTCCAGCACATTAGCTCACAATCTCCTCACCACTTCGGTCATGTTTTATTACAGTGGGAACAGACTTTATCTGTTCGAGTTAATCATGGCTGATATGGCGGATGGGATCGGGAAACAATCCGAGCCAGATGCTCTACACGCCAGGCCACATCTCTGACCGATGTGTCGATTTTATCTGGAAAATTGAATTTTTAGAACTTCGCTCATCCGCAATACAGTGCAGAGGCATTTCCTGTCTAATGTAAGAACGTCATTCAGCAGATGCTCTGAGACATTTATGATTTCACATGTTTTTTTTTATTTGCTGTGCTAAAAATGTTTATTAGATGTTTATACATTAATATTACGCCAAAATCTGAAAGGAATAAAAAAAAATTAAAGGAATGTTAGATGTAAGAGCATCCAAGAAAAAAAAACACGCACTTTAGCACTGAAATATAGCAAAGAAACATTCAATTAGGGTCTTAATGGATAGTTTGTTTTAAAACTTAGTGAAAAAAAAAAATGCAAATTTTACCCTTTAGAAATCACTCTGTTCTGTGTACTTTCCCTTTAAATCTTCAGGAGCTCCGCTGACCCCGCCCCTTTTTTCCCCAGGCACTCTCAGAAGATCTTTTAGTCGTATTCATAGCTTGCTTATTTAATGCATTTATTAAAAGTTGTTAAATAAATGGACAAACTAAACCATTTGACCTTTTCATGCAGAAATAAAACGTAAATACATTTAATGAAAACCATTTCTTTAACCGAACATGTGAACAAACACATTAACGGTATCTACTAGTCATTATGTACCAAATATTATAATATGTTTTAGCTAACACACTCTCTCAATCATCCCAAAACATACACAATGTGATTTTCAGCCCCCAGAGCTTTAGCCGCATGCTAATTTATGACATGCTAACTTCCTGTCAGATTACATTCCGTGCAGCACTAAAGCAGTTAGCAACAAATTATTTTTCCACAGGGCCCCCTTCCACTACTCCCACACACTCCAAATAATCAATTACTATCCAGACAGACAGTGGTGTTTGGAAGCGAGCTAATTCATCTCGAAACGAAACAAGCCACAAGCCCAATAATGAAAGCGGGAGAATGTGATTTGCACAGATTTATTTTATTTTTTTCGAGCTGAAAAACAACTACGGGCAAATGAAGCAAATCACAAGTGCTCTTAAGTGCTAAATTACTCAACAGATAACGTGATGAATGTAGTAAACCACATGCCAGGGACAGACGAATGTCTCCGGGTTGGTGGGTAATCAATTAATTGATAGATTTTTCTTCAGGTTGGGGGACGCTTTTTGAGGGACATTTGTATTTAACGTGGTAGAGAGCAAATTACTCAAAAAAAACGACACACTCGAAAGAGAACTAATCTCTGCTTGCCCACACATTCATGCAAAGGCAGGGCCAGTTCACAAGCATCGATCGCCGCCATACAGAATCCATTAGCCCAAATTAGGCCGAAGCCTTAAGGTAGTGAGAATTAATTCTCCTCCTATTGAATTTCCCTTTTCCATCGAGGATCCCAATTAGAGCACGGGACACCTTACGAGCTAATATTTCAAGGTCTTCATTTCTCCTGGTGTATCTGAGGAAGATGAGACCATTTCAAATGGCTGTATTAAAATCTACCGACACTTTTTAATTAGGAACCGTGATTACACGCTGACAAATACAATGATAGAAGGGGCAACTGTGAGCGACTGAAAATGACGAATGCTACAAAGCCTAACACATCAGGTTGCCTGGCAACCGTCTATTTTACAATCCACCATGACGTCCAAGTCCATTTTGAGAATGTGAGTGCCACGCTAAACATATGACATGGCAGCAAGAAAAGGAGAGCAGGTACAGATCAAGACGGGGGAACAGAGCGCTCACTGTATACAACTGGAGAAATCTGCTGTAGGAGTTACGTGGGACTTGAGCTAGTGCAAGAATGTTTAACCGTGACACTGGATATGACGCAAACACAGAGCAATCTGACGAGAGGGAGACAGAGAGGGGAGAACATTTCTAAGATTTCTGTACACAAAGAAATATTGCTAAGCCGCCCCACAAGAAGCCCTCTACTATGTTCTGACACAAAGACTGTATGTTCTCTCATAAGGGACACTGGCATCGTTTTTCAAACCAAACCAAACCAAAAGAAGTTCAAGTTTTTGAGAAAACCGTTTCAGTTTTTTTCTCTCCATATAGTGGACATTAACAGTGATAAACGAACATCTAAAAAGTATTTACACAAACGAGACCGGGATTGTGTAGAGCAATTTGAACCTGCATTGAAACTGCAGTGGGACTTTCAACCAATTGAAGTCCTGTATATATATATAGAGAACATTTCTGGAATGGTCATTTCTTTTTGACTGAAGAATAGAGAAAGACATGAACATCTTTGAAAGGAGACTGTATATTATCAGGAAATTGAAAACTGAAAACTAATAGATTAGAATAGATTGATAGAGTCAGGAACAACACATTCATTTGATCAAAATGCTGCAGCAAAGATGTGTATAAACAAATTAATGCTGTTCTTTTTGATCTTCTACTCACCAAAAAAAGGTGGAAAAGTATGACAAATCCCAAAAATACCAAGCAGCACAACTGTTTTCAACTTTGATCATAAATAAATAATGTAAATAAAAATAATAAAGTAATGTCTACTGAACACGCAGCTTTGTCATTACAGGAATTATTTATATTTAAAAACATTATATTAAAACTAGGGATGCTCATTTCGGTTATTTCTCGAAACCGACAACTGACGCTCGTTCACCGATTATTAACTGTTAACTGACAACATTATTTTAAATGAGAATTGAATTCAATTGAATTCAAAGGATAAGCGCCTGTGACCCGTTAAAAATAGTAATGTTAATATTAACGATGGCAACGTCCACAAAACTAAGTCTTGCCACTTTCTGACATCACAGGAGTCCAATCGAGGTGCGAGTACTTTCATCAAACCTTCCTTAAACCGACAGCAGCTTTGCGCGGAAAGCGGAGCATATGAATTGCACACAGAACACAAAACTGACGAGAGCGGCTCCGGCGGAAAACTGACGAGATCTGATAAAACTTTCAGATGACACGCAGCTCATTTCTCCATCCCTAGAAGTTACCCAAAACACACATTAAAACACTTAACACCCGCTAGAAGCACGTTTGTGCAGCAGAGCGTGTGTTCCTGTTCAGTTCACACAGCGCGTGTGTTCCGCGAACGTGGTCGCAAGTCCTGAACATTTCCCGGTGAGTTCCGTTACAGAACGCGGTTGTCACTCCCTGTACTCAACAACTGTGTTCTGCTGCTGTGTGAATGTGGCCAATAAAACACTATTTTATATAGGCTATGAGTAGGTAAAATACTGAAATAAAAAATAAATAAAATTACCTTTTAAACCCTTTAACTGATTTTATTAATCGGTCAAACTTCAAACCGGTCGGTTAACGGTTAAACGGTTAAAATGAGCATCCCTAATTAAAACAATAAAATAAAATGTTACGATCAAAAACTTGTTTAAAGTTGCATTCTTATTTTACAACATAAAAACTTAACAATATTTTACTTAAATACTAAAAACCAGTATCATTTTAATAATAAAAACAATAAATTAAATTCAGTAATTTATCAAGTCTGACTTGAAACCTGAAGGTCATGGGTTCAGACACTCATTTTTTAGAGTGTGTTTACTTTGTGTGATTGTGCACACAGGTATGGTTTAAATGCAGAGCACAAATTCCTAGTATGGGTCAGACAGTAATTGGTTTTGAGGCATGTCGGTGCTTTAAGGACAGGTGGATCCGGATGAATTGCACATATCATGTAGCGAACAGCAGGAGACCTTCATCTGCCATGTAACTACCACACTTGAGTCACTCTTTCACTTTTAGCACCATAACAAAGATTTCAAACCAAGGCATTAACTAGTAAGTAACGAAAAAAAAAAAATCTAATTGGATTATAAGAATCTTCTGATATATTGTTAAGTTCCTAATTACAATGTAACTTCGAACTTTATAGTGGAACTTCTTCTTGCTTGCTATGAATGCTTTAAGAGATTTGCAATTCTTACCAGACTATTCGTGCAGCCATCTGCTTTCTTGAGGCAGGACTGTCCCTGCTCACACCCAGCACAACACAACCGCTGCAATTAGCACTGCGGTCTGTGGAAGAGAGGCATAAACTGCCCGCGGCACTGGCAGGGACAGCCTCACTTCACAGTTGGCCAGGCTGTTGAGCACACTCTGCTTTCTTCTGACAGTGAATGATGTTCACAGAACTAACAGCACCACGCTTCCCTCGAGTGCATAAGGCAAGCCTCGCTATTACAATCGCTCAAAATTAGGGACAAATTTCATCATATAACTCAACCCAGTCAAGTATCCATTGGAGGGATCCAAGCCATATCTGGGGACCAGAGTTTGAATGCGAGGGTCCAATCAAATCCTAATATTTACATTCTTACATTTCAATATTTAACAACTGAACAACTTTAGACGCAGCAAATTAAGAAAAAAAATGGAAGAGGGAGTTATGTAAGCGTATTGCATCCTGATGTCTCCTGGAGTTTAATTTACCGCCGTGCTCAGAAAAGATACTTCATTTGGTGCAAGGGAATGAAGGTGTGAGGAAACCTGTTCCAGTAGACCACTGAGCAAGTAATTATGCACTTGCTAGCCTAGCAATCCTCTCACCAAGGTCTGAGCCAAAAGAGGCGAAGGCGGCAATTGGCACGGGCTTCTCCAGGGTTTGGCACGAAGTTCTGCGTCGGCGTAGTCGCTGGAACGCTGCAGTCTCCCGCCGTTAGATTGAACAATGATGGGGATTCTGTGACCTTACTGAGAAAACGTCACCTCTGACATTCACTTGGGTCATTTCTGAATTTACTCAGGGTTATTTTAGTAGCACTGAGGTACTATTACAGTTTAAATAATATTTGTAATATTTAATAAATGTTGTTAATTAGTCTTCATCTTTACGTACTCTATTTATTTGTTGTGTTTGGCTCTTTTTATTAGTTTTTTGTTGTTGTTGCTTCTCTCTGTGTGTGTGTATAAACTTTTGTTTATTTTCACGTCAATTCTACTTTTAGTAGATCAAGTTACACTAAATAAATATGACAAATACTGCTTTGGGAATTAGGAGACATAAAATAGTTTTTTTATATTTTTATTTTTAATTTTTTATATTTGAAATTTTATTTAATTTCAATTCAACTTTATTTGAAGTTGTTTTTTTTTACGATTTTAGATTTTATTAAAAGGTGCCATAGAATGCTTTGAGAGAATATTTCTCTGATATGTACATAGAAGGTATGTAGCTTAGGTAAGGGGGAAAAAATGCCCAGAAACGGTTTTACAGGTCCATATACAACCCTAGAATAAAACTTCTGTTTTTGCCTTATTTGGAAGGTTCATGAATAGTAATGAGAAGGTCTGCTCTGATTGGCTGTTTCTCAGCGTTGC
>JAUMHQ010000065.1:11727185-11744177 GCA_032361165.1 Enteromius paludinosus | reverse complement strand
TCGACTATCGGTCGACTATAGAAAGATTCGAAAATTCTGATTCGACTATGGAAATTCATAGTCGGGGACAGCCCTAATATTTATTAATGATAAGGTCATCTTTTTTGTGCTAAGCCACTATCTTAGACAATCAATGCGCAAAGTCCATAATACAACTTCTACTTTCCTTCATTTCACAAATTCATAGCATTAAAGCAAATACTCAAACACAAATAATAATTACCAAACATATTATTAGTTCCTTTAAAATATGATGACAAAAAAAAGAAATGGTTCCAAAACACAGCACCCTTTGTTTTGCTTAACTGATCTAAAACCTGAAGAAAGCGGTTCTGTATTGCACATTTCACAACAGCATCAATAACTTACAGTACATACTGACTTCTGTAATGTATTTACTATGCTGGGGAAAATCTTCAAAGGAAAATTCTCGCGCTCAAAGTGAATACGGGCACAAGAACACCCGCTCACCCACAAACACATATCTATAAATCCTTTTTGATGAGGAAAGCATGAAATAACAGTAGATACGTTGGACCTAAAACAGAGGAATGTATAAGGATGACTCACCAAGATGAAGAAGAGAAGGAAAGAAATAGAGAGAAGCCCAAGAGGATCTACCCACACACTCTTTTATCACCAGCAGGCAAAGCCGCTACAGGCCCCAATCAGGCCTGATTACACACCAAGCACAGGACGTCTGCCCTCCAGCCATGAGAACACACCTGTCAATCAAACCTGGGACCCCAAACCGAGCCAGGCATGCAGAACTCAATAAATCCACACGGAGATAGAGAGAGAGAGGGTTTACTGTGCATCAGCTCATACAAAATTTACAGTATTGAATATAATTAAGAGAGGTCAAAAACGCATTTAGTTCTGTTGTAATGAAGTTATAGTACATACTTTTCATTTATCTAGTGCAAAAGTTACATAAACCTTGTGTGATGTGGTACAGTATGTTCCCAGCATGCTTTCCACGTTTGTGGTCTTCTCCACAGTCACTATATGATTTTGAGATATCAACTGTAATGGAGATAACTTGCAATTGCAAATTTATAACTTATAGTCATATTTTTTTTATTATGTGTTGGAAAATAATCAAAGTATAAAATTCAGTGGAAAAACTGAGATGTAAACGTAGAATTGCCAGAAACTTATTTGCAAGTACGCCTCTTATTTCCCTCAGAATTTGGTTTTATCTCACAAGAACTGCAAGGGGAAAAAGTCTGAATTGTAAAATAATAAGTGTCAAGTAGCTTTTATCATTTTTTAATTATGTGGTAAAAATAGGCTTCCATAAAACACTGATAGTCCAGAGGCAAGAAATAATATTAGGAAGCAAGAATGTGTACTGGACACTTTTGAAAAACATTGGTTTTGGAATATATTGAAATATATGACATGTCTTGTGGAATATACTTAAAAATCCATTATGCAGCTTTTTCAGGGGAGTTGAAAAAAAATAAAATCAATAAATTTAAATGCTAAACATCTCTGAGATTCTCCAAGGGGTGTGTAAACATACGAGCACTTTTTAAAAAAATGTATGGGAGAGTATTTGTAGATGTGTGCGCATACTTAAAAGACCTGCAGACAAGACACTTGAGTGTGTATATACTGTATGTATGTGTGTGTGTGTTTATTCATTATGCAAAGAAATGGCATTCTAGATTAAGAGCATCGTACTGAGCTGCATACCCCTCATACTATGGTAATTGTATTTGAGGATGTGGGCCTTGTGAAAAAAAAAATAGGAGAGAAAGAGATGAAAAAAAGAGAGAGGGGGCGATAGAAATAAAGAAGGAGAGGGGAATGTGTACCTTGATGCATTGTATAAATTTCCATTCATTAAAGCCCCAAACCGCAAGCTCCAGTCATTCCTTTAATGCACCACAGTAATCAAAACCCTCACCCTAAACTACCCACAAACCCCTTTTAATAAAGCATGAGATGTAGAAATTGTAATGTAGATCGAAAAATAAAATAAATAAGATAGAAATAATAAAATAAAAAATATAAAAATATAAATTGATCAATCAACAGCGTTTTTAAATGACAGATACAAGTGTGTGCTGTGCGGGTTTTTGTTTTTTTCTAAACCAGTAATGTCAGGGCCGTCAACCTCTCTCAGGTTATGACAAATGGCAGAAAATATGGGTATTGGGGGGGGGTGGTCGTAGAGTGAGACAAATCACCAGTTAAATGTTTAGGTGAAGGACAATGGGGAAAAAGTCTTCCAAAAATGTCAAACAGTTTATAAAGGACACAATCCAGGGTCTCGATCTACAGTATTATATTCTATCACCGTGTTAACAGACATTACTGGCAAGCACAGTATTGACCTTGGCTGCCTGTTCATTATGACTTTACTTGATAGTCACGACTGTTGTGAAATATGGCTGTCAATCCTAGATACCAACTGCGCAAATTTAGCCAGTCTGATGTCAAACTGTCAGCATGTAACCTTTGCAAGACATCAAAGAAAGTGCACATCATCCAGCCAATCAGCGCATGCTACAGCTAAAAGATAATGACTGACTTCCTGTACATACGACGCCACTAAGGCCCCGCCTATGCACCCATAGTCTCCATGCTTAGGTGACTGTGCAAGCGTGCAGCTGGATCTATTTGGAGACATAATTAAACCGTAAATTGCTCGTTATTACCCAGTGGGGCTAGCAGGATGCTTGCTGCAGAAGGTCGATTGCGATGCTCTCTTTCATTCGTGCAGACTCCAAAAACAAGTTTCCCCCCCATTACATGCACTGTTGAGCTTCCTCTGAGACTGCAGCGAGGCAGCGACTTTCTCACACAACTCTACTTTTACACATCTGTCTGTCCCAATTCTCTCTTCCAAACAAAATTCTAGTTTCTTCTTTTTCCCTCCTTTGGGTCCTGAGGCTGTTTGCTCTGTCGCCTGGATGTGATCTCATACAGTGTGTCAGCAGGAACACAGGTGAAACGGCATCCCATCAGCTGCAGCGGTGGAACGCCTGTCTCGCTGAAGCACACCCACACAAGAAAAGCAAAGCTGGTCTTTTCGCACAGCTCCTTCTGTACGGTAGGGCTTTTAGGCACCGGTGAGCTCTTTCAAGCTCTGGATCAAAGGTTCCCTAAAAATCACACCAAGCTCCTGAGATGTGGTAAAACATCAAAGGCGTCTTGTAGGGCTGTGAATGGACTATAAGAGAGACGTGGGAAGATTCTGTATGGAGCTTCCGCTGCTCGTCGTCTTGATACTCAACTGGGGCCTCAGTTGGTGACACAACTAATGGCTTGGGGCTATTTACTGAAACTTATGAATTATTAGTTGCTCTAATGAATGTGTTAACTACTCAAAAATCTTCTTTTTTATATTGTAATAAAATAATTTAAAACTTGAAATAGATTTAATGTTGCCATGGTCGCTATAAAATAAAATAATCAAAAATAAATAAAAGTATTATATCCAAGTAGCTAAATGTAAATATTAAATGCAAACTAATATCACAAAACAGAAATACTAAAATTAAAGTTAAAACATAAAAATAAAAGTTGCACACACACCCATACATATACATATACATATTATATATTTATTTTATTTTTTTTTACATTATTTTTAAAATATATAATAAATTATATTTTTTATATATTATTTTTGGATGCGATTAATTGTGATGAATCGTTTGGCAGCACTAAACTAAGACTATAAATATGGACATAGCATTAGGAAATGAAACACAATAACTGCTCTCTTTTTGAACCTCCAAACATGCACACAAGTTTAAAAATGCACACCAACGGCCATAAAAGCCTTGCTTTTCAATACTTTGATTAACTCTACTATGATTTTCAGTGGCACATTGTGGCCCAATTTTATCAGAGAGCAATTTGTGCCGACACTGAATACGGTGACTTTCAATCCAAGTAAGTGACAGCACTCAAACACTCAAAAGCGGATTATACAGCTCTCAGACAGGACGTCACCTTCCTTACAAGAACAGCTACATGGAGCGTAACTGAATAGAGCAGAACGCAGGGGTCTAAAGAAGTGTTTTAAAAGAACAATTTCAACCTGACAATGCACCACGAATGGCTGAGACCACAAGCATTTGGCAAAAAATCATGGAGTGACACACAGTACGATGGTGTAGATTAATAATTAACAAAGAAAATAAATTTCACCCCTTAAATTGGACAAAATGACCATGTCTAATTGTAATTCCTGTGTAAACTGATTTTTAATGGAGTAGCTTACATACTTATATACTGTATATGTAAGTATGTAATTTATATTATATATGTATGTGTACTGTGTATATTAATTTTATATAAATACACACACATACAATGTATATTTTATGCATAAATATATTTATACACTGGGAGAGACCCCGTAAACCACAAATGTAAGTATGTGTGTGTGTGGGTATTTTTTTCCTTAAAAATACACACACATATACACAGTCTAGATAGCTAAATAGATTCCCTTCTCTCTCACACACACACACACACATTTTACTAAATTAAAGTGCAAGCGATCTGCTGTTGTTTACCGAGATCCCTTTTTTTCGCAACCCTTTTTTATTGTGTTTCTACCCGCAATCAAATCATGAGCTTCTAAAGAGCGGGTGGAATTAGCACAATGACGCAACCGCCTGCAGAAAGCCTCCGCCAGTTCTTAACCCCCGTCCCCCTCCACCCCATCCAGCTCAGAGCCGCTGCTGTAACCATGGTGACAGGGCAGTGAAGGGCTAGAAGAAGTTTGAAGGTGAGCTAGTGTGCGGCAGTGAACTGTGGAGAGATGGATGGCAGTGACTCCAGCGTGTTTACGTGCCTGGGAACACATGCAGGTGCACAGACGCTAGACATGGTGGAGAGTACAGCAGGTGGAGTGATGTGGAGCGGCTTCCCAAATCCCTGCTGCTGGGTTGTGACAGGAAGCTGATTACTGTGATTCCAGCTCCTGCCTCAGGACAGAGGAGCCTAGTAAAACCACATCCTCTATAACGGAGAGCGAGGCAGTAAAACAGTGTACGGTGCGCTCGCTCGTTTTACTGTTTCTGAGGCAGGGAACGGTGATTTTCTCTCTCGTAAGGGAGTTCTAGTATTTCAAGCTGTGTAAAGGTCAGTTAATGCTCGCTTCCTCTTCATGTTCATGAACTAAAAAGACCTGTTCTGCCACACTGCACAGTGCTATATGGATCTCGTCACTTTTCTATGCTTTAATTACGTTTATGAAGGAAAAGCATTAACTTATAGTGTCCTTGAGCATTGTGCACACTGCTGCAGGCACATAATGTGACCAAACGTGAATTACTGACTGATTTCAGAGGCATTGCCCTGCATACAAAACGCCACTGCATGGTTGTTAAATGACAATATAATTAAACCTCACATACCTTGCTTACACCGGAGGGGGCAATGTCTTGGAACTACAACTAATTATCCAAGCAAACTATAAATAATTGAATTTGCGATAAGAATAAGGTTCCAAGTGAAATTGAATGCCATGATAAGGAGTTGGCTGTAAACAAGTGGGCTTGTTTGGTCCTTCAACAACCTTGTAGCTCGGGGTCTGAGGTTTAACTGACTGCGCCACTCAGTTGACACACTCTGAACGAGCTGTCGAGGAAAGGTTAAGGTGTGAGAACGAGCTGACAAAAAACCAGCATGACACTCAAAGTTATGTTAATCGTAAAGCGAAGTACAGTTAACTCGATAGCTGAAGAGTCACATTAAACAATATGCATGTAACTCATTAAAATGCTAAGCTAATTAGCATAATAAAAAAAAAAACCATGGGCACGGTCAACTTTGGAGAGGTATTTCTTAATTACGGTAGTGAATATTAAAAAATCTGTTCAGTCATTTCTGTGCGGCTCGGTCTAAAGATCATATGATTCGATTTTGGACATAAATCGGCAAAATTTGGGGGGAGGAGTAGCAAAAAAAAACCTTTTTTGGATTTAATTCAACATGGCTGACAGTGACGTTCATGGAAAATGGCAAATGAAACATCGTCAGAATCGGCTTAAACCAGGGATTGAAATGATTTTAAAACTAAATCATTTTAACAATGCTTTCAAAAGTTCACTAACACTAGGTGGTGCCGTTACCAACTTTGGCATGGACTCTCGGTTCATGGTCTTGGTGAAGCGTACCAAGTTTCATTTCAATTGATCAAAGTTTGGCCGAGATATAGCCTCCGATCCAACTTTGGTCTGCTTGTTAACTTCACAACCTCATCATTTTTTAACAAAGACGAATAAAAAAATTATCTGTTCAGTCATTTCTGTGCGGCTTAGTCGAAAGATCATCTGAGCCAATTTTGGGAAGAATTGGGTCAGTTTTGAAGGAATTTTTTTTTTTTAATTTACTTCAATATGGTGGACATACACATTCATGGAAAATGACAAATGAGACCGACATCGATAGAATCGTCATAACCCAGGGAATAAAATGACATTAAAACAAAATCATTTAAACAATGTCTTCAAAATTTTGGTGACACTAGATGTCGCGGTTTTGAAACTTCCGGAATACTTCCGGGACATGGTCTTGATGATGCCAACCGATTTTTGTACCGATATGTCAAATGGTTCAGAAGATTTTGCAATTTATAACAAATTTCAAAATGCCAGACACGTTGTACTAAAATGAGAGACCGTTCCGAATGTTTAATTAGTTATTTATATAATCATCTGTGCAGTGTGTAATTATTGATTAGGCAGTTGTTCGATGACCTATAGTTAAGACCCACATCACGCTAGAGACCCGGATACTGGCGCAGTTGAAATGTGTGCAAGACTGTCGTAAGTGTGAGATCGCTGGGCTGTAGAAGTGAAAGTTTCCCGCTTCAATAATCACATGTGTGCGTGCATCAAAGAGTGAGTTTGTTTCGTTATATGTATGGTACACTGCTACCGTTAATTTAGGTTTAAAGACGCGCTAATTCTGTGATGCAACGACTGTAAGAATATACGCATCTTTATTGTATTAGCGATCTACAAATTGATGACTGCGATTCATTTGCATGCAGACACACTTTGATGTAAATGAGTATCATATTACTTGTATATTTATTTGTTATTTCTATTTTGAAGAACCACACACATATATAACCTGCAAGTAAACGATTGAATACAGAAACGAGTGGTCTGTGAGTGGTGTGCTGTAATTACTCCTCAACTTAGACATAACTTTATCGACAAAAGGACAAGTGTAGCGGTTGCCCCCGGGAAATAACTAGCATCTAAGACACAAGAAATTAAACTCTTTTACACACGTGGTCCCACCCACCCTGACATAATTGACATCCACTCATTCGGCATGACCCAAGGAATCCATAGACACCAATCTCATCAATTGTTCAGAAGTTATTATTCAAAATGTGCATTTTTGATATCTCAACATCCATAGGTGGCGCTGTTCCCAACTTTGGCATGGACCCTTAGTTCAAGTTGTAAATGAAGTGTACCAAGTTATGTTGTGATTGATCAATGTTTGGTCGAGATGAAGCCTCTGAAAGAATTTTGCTTCGATCTTGTTAACTTCAAAGCATCATAACTTTTTTTTTGACCTAGTGTCAAAAAGTACCTTTTTAATTTATTAATTGTGATCAGCGTGATGAGAGCAAGTTTTATTATTCTAGAATTAGGGATTCATGAGTTATAAGCATTTTAATGTTGAATTTTGAACTGGTGGTGGCGCTATAGAGTTGGTCTTAGAGCTCCAAAATTTGGTCAGATCGCTATTCATGGCCTTCTCTACAATTGTGCAAAATTTCATAATTTTCCTATTTTCCCTTCATAGGGCTGCCATAGACTACCATTGGACGAGAATAATAAAACTGAATCATACAGAAACAATAGGGGCTAAAGCCTTTTGGGCTTGGCCCCTAATAATTCTATTTAATTCTATCCATTTCTAATCATAGAGTTTGTAAGAAATGCTATTTTACTTATATTTGCTCTTGTTGAAAAATGAGATGTTAAATGTTGCACACACACAAGTACACAGAGTATCTCCACACGCACACTTCTTCCATCTTGTGCCCTTTATAAAACCATGAAGGGCAAGCAGAAAATCCATCTTGCTATTTTAGCATTGAAAATGTTGAAGGAAGCCAATGAAATTTATGGGAGGCAACAAATCAGCCGCTTGACGCTTGTCGTCTCCATTAGACAGTAAACGAGGTCCATGTATCCTTGAGCAGAGATGTGGCTGTGAAGCCGACCTCTGCTGAGAAACCCAAAATATATTTCAGCCATTTAAAACTCAGTGAAACGAATGTCTGACCACTATATCAAAACACCACAGTAAGTGGCTTGTCATTTTCTTAAAAATAAAATAACTAAAAGCTGGTACAATTACAACAGAGAAAAACACCTCAAGGCAAGCTCTTTAAAAATGTCAAGCTGCCTGTCTACAAGCTACATTGATAGTAATCTGGTAAGAAAGGGTTTTATAAAGATCTTAGCATCTATCATCATTAAAGCTTCAGGCCTAAATGCCAATTTAGATCATATTTAATTGACTTCTATAAGTACGGCAGGTTAATAAATAGTGATAAGAGTGCTGCCTCAGGCTGACAGTGCAAAGGACTGAAGATCACCTTGCGAAGGGAATTTGATCCCGAAGACCTTCTTATGTAGTTATTAAATTTGCATTCATTATTGCGCTCACTGTAGGGTGTCCACCTTTCCACTAAAGCTCTTTGGGGGATTTGTCATTGGCGTCAGTGATGCACTGTAACGCGGAAACACAATGTGAAGTGATGGGTGCTATAAATCTGAAGTTCTATTTCTTTGCAGCTGATTCTAATGCGGCCTACTTTATTCACGTTAAAAATAGATCGAGTGATATAAATGGCTTCAAACACATCGTGATGAGAGCAATGTAGCATAATTGTGCCAGTTAAGGAAAAAAACAACAACAGTAAACTAATAATAGAATAGTCTTTAAAAAAAGACCCAGACCGAGAGGAAAGAACTAAATTACCAGCAAGACAGGTCTGAAAGATTGCATAACGTAGACTTGATGTGCTTAAACAGGGCTCAAATCATAAAAATGTTTGTGTTTGCCTTATTTTAAATAAAATGTATACATACTCAAACTTCCTCCAATTCAAACAGACCACTTATTTACCAAAACCAGGTCATTCAGGCAGAGATAGAGTGGAAAAGCTAATAATAACTGCTGTAAAAAAAAAAAATAATAATAATATTTTTTTTTTTTTTTTATATATAATTTCAATTATAATAATTATTCAAAGATTACATAATTAAATGTAAGATTAGTATACATTTCTGAATATTAATAAATACACACACACAAATATATACACAGTGCCCTCCACTAATATTGGCACTCTTGATAAATCTGAGCAAAGGTGGCTGTGAAAATAAATCTGTATTGTTTATCATTTTGATCTTTACAAAATTCTAACCTATAATTGAAGTAAAACAATTGAAAATAGGAAGAAATTCTTGTGATGAAATAAATGTTTTTCTCCAATACATGTTGACAATTATTGGCACCCCTAGAATTTTTAATGAGTAAAATATCTCTGAAGTATATTCCCATTCATATTCACAATTGTAGCACTCCAGGGTGATTATGGATATAGAATTATCCAGCCATGGTTTCTTGTTTCACAGAAATATATATAGGAGGGAAAACAAAGCCCAAATTCCCTTAATCATCAACACAATGAGAAAAAAACAAATAAAATATTTATGATGTGCAGCAAAAGATAATTGAGCTTCCCCAATTAATGAAGTGGATTTAAGAAAAGAGCTAGAGCAGAGAAAGTTACCATTTCCACCACCAGGGAAATAATTAAGAATTTCCAATCAACATAAAAGGTTACGAAGCTGCCTGGAAGAGGACGTGTGTCTATATCATCCTAATACACGGCAAAGAGTAGAGTTTGAGTGGCTGAAGACCACAGTAAGGACCACAGCTGGAGAACTGCAGAAAACGAGTGAGGTGAATTAAAGAGGAGAAGCACCATCATGGCTGGTATTCCAAAGGATCTGGAGAGATTCTGGATGAAGGAGTGGTCTCTTTTCTCTTATCAGGTGTTCTCCAAATTCTTCAGTCATTACAGGAGAAAACTCAGAGCTGTTATCTTGGGAAAAGAATGTAGCAACAATTGGATACCAATAATTGTGGCTAACATGTATTGGAGAAAATCATATATTTCATCATGAGTTTTTCTCCCCATTTTCAATTGTTTTACTTCAATGATAGGTTAGAATTATGTGAATCTTTTGAATGAAAGATCAAAAGGATAAACAATGCAGATTTATTTTCACAGCCAGCTTTGCTCAGATTTACCAAGGGTGCCAATATTAGTGGAGGGCACTGTAATATATATATATATATATATATATATATAAAGTCTGATTTCTTTGAAAGCTCCACTCAAGCTGCATGACTTAAGTAATGTCAAATTCATATTCATAGCACAAACAATGGAGAATGAGTTATGCTTCAAAGTTTAACACAGCGATTGGGGTTATTTAAACTCTTAACCCTAATTATGAGCAATAATAATAATAGAGAACAACATAACAGCAACACAAAGTGATGCTTGCCTTAGCACCAACCACTAATGATTAAACCTTTGCCACTTGGTGGTTACAGAGCATTCCACAAAAAAGAAAAAGAAAAAGACAGATAGAGATGATGCTGATGGTAATAAGAAGTTTGTTAGGCATTATTATTTACTTCAGGTATAACAACAGTTTCTATTCAGGAAAAACATGCTTGTTTGCTTCAGGCACTTGCTCAAGGCACCAACCCACATGACTCAGAGACTTGTGAAAAAGCAGAAAGACGTAAACAACCTCTTCAAAGACTCTATAGCCAGTTGCCTAATCATTATAGAGATGTAAAACAACAAGCAGCTAAAGAGGCCCCAAGACTCTCAACTGTCTGATCCGAACCCAGAGGAAACATCTGCTTTTTAAAAACAAGAAAAAACTACAAAAATCAACACATGATCCGGAGGGGAGCCTGTCAATGTGCCGACAGGCCAGTCTCGTCAGTTTCAGGACCTTGGAGAGCGAACGGTCCATATTTCCACCCACTCCAAAGAACAGTGTCTCTAAACGTGTCTGCTCTGTTGAAATGATGTATGGATTTGGGGGGAAACAATGACATATCTAGTGCGCTTAGTCTTCAGGGGCCCTTTTCCCCCTTCCCGTGGTCCCGTACTCCGCCTCTCTCTGGGTTTAACCGTGCGTTATTCAGCCACGGTGGAAATAAGAGGCACGTGTGGTGTTCCTCATTCAGTGATATGTGATTACGGGTAGAGCAGTAGCTTCAGCCAATCAAATTACAGCAGAACAAGGAAAGGAACAAAGAAGCTTGTGCTCTAAACTCTAAATGCACTTCAAAGCCTCCAAGCCTGCCATGCAGGACAGACCTCAGCACTGGCAGAACGGGGGATGGCAAGTGGAAAAAGAGCGACTGAGATGAAAAGAACAAAGGAAGCTCTTGAGGCAGCGGAGAACGGATAGATGGAGAATGGAACAGAGACATGGAGGTCTAATCATCTGCAAGCATCAGAAAAAAATAAGTTGATAACAGCCTTATTACAGACCATTGACTGGTATATCCTCTGAGATAAGGCTGGAGCTCTTCTGGAGAGATCAGATTGGGCTTTAATTAAGACTAAAAGCTGTACTACAAGTAAAAGCAGTGCTGAGTCTAAAAGCTCAAAGCAACGACACTGACTCATGCTCTTAGCGGTAGATTTGAAACGGTTCTGGGCAGCTACTCGGTATATGGGTCATACAACTACTAAAGTATATGAACCCTTCAACCAGTTCTTTCATGCATAGTTCATCCAGTTTGCTAAAAATGCTTTATGTCACTTGTGAATGGGTGCCGTTAGAATAAGAGCAGATAACACAAGTATTAATCGAAATAACTATCAATTTACAGCTTCATATTAATGTTCCCACGAAGAAGCTAATTTTTTATTCCTTTAAAGTACTTGGTAAGCACTTCCTTAAAGTAATGGTTTGACTGTAAAACTAAGGCAGAATATGGGAAAATGGAAAGACTGATCAAAAGGAAGGATACTTACATGGGACACATACCTGTAGGTCTACTCAGTCTAACTAGACAACGAAAGGAAGTGATGTAATACACAGCAAGCCTTAGTCATACTCACAAATTCACAGCACATTCTGGAGAGCCAAGTGCCAGCCTCAAACCCCAAAGCCAATTCAAGACACACATCAAAAGCAGTCGACTAGTGTGAGATATTTTTCCTACATGGAGATTTCCAATACTTTCATTTAAAAAGGAAGTATTAAACTGATCATTTATGATCAAGTGGCTAAAGATTATTTTGAACTTTCTATTCGTCAAAAAAAAAATATATATCACTGTTGTTAAAATTTATAATAATAAAAAATGTTTCTTGAACACCAAACCAGCATAGATCAGAATGATTTCTAGAAGTACATTTGGCACTGAAGAGTGAAGTAATGGCTGCTGAAATAGCCGATGGCATGTTACCAGACAGTCTCAAAGAGTTAACGTCTCCAGAATGGACCATAAGCCCAATCACATGCCTTGTAGCCAACAAATGAAATGAATGGTTTCTCTCTCTCGTCCGCCCCCTCCAGACACATGACTAGGCTTTTCTCTCTGCTGCACTGCGAGACTCAGACTCTTTCAGAGATTCTTGCCCTCTCTGCAGTGGAAAACAAAACAGACCTACATACAAAAACACTCAAAAAATATCACAAAGGTTATTATTAATTGATGCATTTTACAAAGCTCTGGCCTTTTTTTTTAACTAAACAACAAGGCTCTTTAAAGGGATAGTTCATGCATACTGCTAAATAATACAGGTTCGGAATGACACGGGAGTCAGGTTTTTTTTAATGACGAACTATCCCTTTAAATGAGGTTAACTTCAGAGCTATTTAAAACATCTAGAGATTTGTGGTGGAATCCCAATTTACACAAGGAAAACTTCACAAATGAGGACACAGAGGAGACCATCGTTTCTTCCAACAGCTGTAAGATATGACTGTGGCTTATGGAACGATACAACGCATATGGCGTATTGGGAATATGATCCCGCAAACAAACTCATGTAAAAGGTTTGTATGTTTGTGTATGTATCATTTGAGGTACGGTCGGAGCTGCGATAACGACCTGTTCGAGCTTGTTAAACTGTATGCTATTGTCTCGGCTCAGCCTGCAGCTCGCTCTAGGTCATAATCAATGACCTCTGATTTAAATGAGGCTTTTATTCTGCAGCTTCATTAAAAGGAGAAGGACTCACACCACAAAAGCACACCAACAAGTCGTGTTTGTGGATTTCATGTGAATGAGACTGATCAGATTCGACTACATTTGATGGAATTCTAATTTTGCTCATTGGTGGAATCCATAAAGCTATCCATAAATCTATCCTTATCCTTGTTTAAACAACATAATTAAAATGATTTGATGTTCCAATCTGAAACTGGCAAAAAAGTCTAGGTAAAACAAATATTTTTTAAATTAAGATATTAATTGTAATTACATAATTTTCATACATTTGTAAATTAAAAAAAAAAAAATTAAATACTGAAATGAGTGACCAAAAATATCTACGAAAAAAAAAAGGATATTATTAAAATTAACATACTGAAAAAATAATAAATTAGCTAATTTTTTTTATCTTAATTGTATATATAAAAAAAGCACATACACGAAAATGTTACATGGCGAAATTACCAAAACTATCTATGGAACAAAATGTATCATCAAGATACATAAACAATTTTAATAACTTAATATATATAATATATAATAATAACAATTTTAAAATTTTACATAAATTGCACATACACAAAAAGTATTATTTTTACTAAAAATATCTATGCAAAAAAAGAATATTATTAACATTAAGATTCATAAAGGTTTTGAATCGATCCTTATTTGTACACAAACTGTAATGCATTTGTGAACTTAAACTCAATGAAGCAAATTTATATTTTATACACAAGTGTGTGTGTATATATACTGTATATATTTACACAAAAAAGTCAAATAAAAGATATTGAAATGACCAAAAACATCTAGCCAAATCTAAATTCTCAATTTTTACCCAAATTTAAATACATTTGTGAACATTTAACACTAACATATACTAATTTATGTATCTGTGCAAATATAAATACACCCACAACAAACACACACAAACTCTCAAACATACATAAGTGCACACATACATGTAGATCCATTTACAGATGAAAAAAAAAAGAAGTAAATAAGAAACAGAGAGAATCATTCAAATGCGAAATCTCCATCAGTCTCTGAATCAGACACAAAGGAAATAAAGGCATGGTACATTAAATGAGACTCAGAGTCAGACGCCCCCCAGACACAGCTATACACACACACACACACACAACCGCACACTACAAACGCACACAGTCATCAGTAATGAATGCATCCTAGAGCTGCGGTTTCCTGTGTGAGTCTGAGAGGACACGCGGAGCTTCAATCGCCTTCTCTCAGCGTCAGCAGAACTCTTGTACCACGCGTCTCTGTAATCCTCCCCCTCATTTTCTGTTACCCTGTATTTCACTCCACTCCCGCTTTCGCTCCGGTACACAGTCCTTCAGCAGAGAACTAAGATGGAACCTTTCCTGCCTGATCTCCACAGAGACAAAAACACTCCCCGTAGCTGCTGGGGTCCGAGCACACTGACAGGAAGAATGAATGTGTCGCTAGCCTGACTACTAATCTAGATTATAGTAGGAAATCGTGCACAGGTTCTTTTGTAGACCTCATAATATAGTTGTTTCATTTTCTTCTTGGATGTACCAGTGACATTAGATCCCCAAAAAAACTTAATTGAAGAGCTAAGCAGGGGTGCTGGCATGAATCACAGTCAAGCAAAGACTCTAGTGAGCTGACACAGGAACTATGATACATTTTTAATTAATTGAAAAGTTAAAGGAATCGCTTTGTAAATTAATGATGATTTAAAGTTAGCCCTTTTAAAAGAAATTCATATTAAATATTACATGTAATTAATATTTCTTTAAGCAAAAAAAAAAAAAAAAAAAAAAAAACTCTCACTGTTTCAGCAGTAGATACATATGGCTGCTATTTTTTTTAAAGGTGAAGTGTGTGCATTCTGTGAATTTTGCATTGACACAATTTCAACAATAGCAATGAATCGATGGATTAATAAAAGTCACATAACTAAAATATTTATTATAAACTACAAAAAGATACAAATAAAAATATTGCTAAAAAGCTACAATAAAATACTAAATAAAATACAATAAAATAAAAACACACTTTACCTTTAAATTAATTTTAGAATTTAAAATATTTAAATAATCTTTACTAAAAATAGAATAAAAAAATAAAACATTCTGAATTAAAATACAATAAACAAATTAATTAACTTTAATTATATAACTTAAAAAAACTTATATTGTCCCTTAAACAGCTTTAGATATAGTCAGCTACTTTCGGTCAACATCTTCTTGACATCTAGCCCAAGAGGAAAGTTTGATTGCTGTATGACGACTTAAAATTGCAAGCACAAAATACTGTTTTACAGCAGTTTCCCCAAACGCTATGAGTACTACTGTAAAAAGAGGATTCATTCTTTGCTTCTAAAAGAATTTCAAGCCCACAGGTGTGACAAAATTAATGAAGAACTGTCATTATGGATGCAACAGTGTGGGCTGCTAAAGTGCGACCCATTCGGCTCACCGAATTAGCAGAGAGTGTCTAACCCTTTATGCAACAGTGCATGTGTCAATACATGGAGCACCACTCAGAAAAAAAAAGTGCCTGTGGAAATAGTGAATCCTGTCAGATGCTAATGAGCATTGCTAAGGGCTAATGAGAATGTGTGAGATAAAAACACCTACACGCTGGAACAAACACTCCAGCTCACTACAAATCCTGCACCTGGGGAAACAGAACTGAACTGTTCTCTGTTGTTGAACATCTAAGAGCAAAAGTGGTAACAATTACTTTCTAAAAATAGCAAAACCTTCAAAACCGTAGGAGATCGGTTTCACAAAAGGAGAAAAACAGCAACAACGGTGGACTCTATCAAGGATAGGCCCATTTGAAATGTGTAAACAAAGACCAAGCACACACACACACACGGCAAACAAGCTGAGGATTGTGTGACAGGAACTTGGCAATGACGAGAATGGAGTGGCGGAAGTTTGACAATTTTCCATCTGTGGTGATCCATCTGCGTCCATTACCATTCACTTACACACAAACTACAAGCAGCATCATGGAAATGTCTGTAACACCAGGAACAGTGACTCACAAATAAACAATTATGGATGAAGTTCATGAAAAATGCCACAGCTAGTGTCTAAAAAAAGTGATAAACCAATCTATCAGAACCTGAAATTACATTAAAAAAAAAAAAAAAATCTTTGCTGACTGGGCATGGCTCTTTCTTGCACGCAGCTTGACCACTTCCAGCTGCTATGGCCTGCTTTTTTTCCAGCCGGGAACACATTATCTGAACACAGCTGGCATCATGTGATGTTTGTGGCAGTGGCAGGGATGATGAGGCCCATTTTCAACTGTGCACTTTCTTTCCATGATAACAAAGAACAAGATGACAACTGTTCATCAGACTAGCAAAGCTGACGCTTCAAATGTCAGGGTGTTGCTGTGAAGCTCCAGCCTCTGCTGACTCATCTGCAGTTGCTACGGTGAGTAATATAACTGAGATCCATCATAAGACATTACGCAGCCAACAATAACAGCCTGAGGATGCTTTCGTATTCAAAAGAAAGTCATGAAGCATCAGTAAACATAAGCAGGCCCAGGCAAAAAATGCTTTTGTGCTCATCTTTTGACAGAAAGAAATGTTAAAGGTGCCATAGAATGGAAAACTGAATTTGGCTTGGCCTGGTTGAATAATAACAGTTCAGTACATGAACATAACATACTGTGAGTCTCAAACACCATCGTTTCCTACTTCTTATA
>JAUMHQ010000065.1:11703854-11724362 GCA_032361165.1 Enteromius paludinosus | reverse complement strand
TATATTTTTTTTTTTTTTTTTTTTTTTTTTTTTGGACAATCATGTATTGTATTTTTTGGACAATCATGTATTGTATTATAATGGCTGTAGCAGTAAGAGTGAGCAGAGAAGCTTTACTCTTCTTCAGCTTCTCAAAAAATATGCTCTGCCAGCACATAGGTCACAGGGACAGATCTATACCGGTCTGATAAACTACCGTGTTTCTCATCGTGCTTTGCTAGAATCTCACCCGCTGAGATGCATTACTCGAACAAGAACCAACCAGACCAATAACAACTGAAAAACTGCCACACTCAGATGCAGCTGACAGCACACACAATCATCTCTCAACACCTCAAAGTCACGTAACCCACACCGGCACACCAGCAATTATCACGCATTCAGATGTAACGGTGAAACGTAGGTAAGGGGATTCAGCAGGAAAATATCTCCACAAAGGAAAATCAATTTGCGTATTCTATGTAGTGTTTTCACCAGTACATCCGTACTCCACACCTCAATGCTCTGAAAAATCTAATGTTGTCTTTATTCTGTCAAGGTCGACTTAAGCCTCTTCTACCTTCCTGACCTTTTATTCCTTTCTTCTAACTTCAGCTCCCCAGCGCAGTGCCTTGAGCACAAGGCCTGACAAACAATACCCACTTGTGTTACTGAGAAAAACAACAATCGGCTAAGCTGGAGTAATCCAGCATCACAAGACTGCTAAGGCTGCATGAGGCAAGGGCTTGACCTTTGACCCTGGAGCCTGCACACCGCATGCCAAAACCCGTTCAGAAAGGCAAACCATCAGAATCACTCAGTTTAAATGTCAGTGTATCTACATCAGTACAAAGCCAACTGATGAATACATTCGTAACGACACATGCAAAGCACGAATGATTCATAAGAATGGCCTTTGAAAATACATTTATTGCATTGTGTCATATTAAGCACAGATTAAAGAATAACACAATATTAATTAATGACAGAAAGGCCATTACCTTGCACTAATGAGGTGAACTGGATCGCGCTGTGCTCACTGCGTTAACCATCAATTAAAAACAGACACCAGTAGCCGCCACACAAAGGACATTACACAACTTTAAAAGGACACTTAAGGGCTCTGGAAAGGTCTCAGACTCTCTCACTTAGACAAACACTGCAGTGCTCAAGCAAGAACCTTGTCCTATCGACCTTCTCCAGGGTAGACGGCATATTTAACAGCACACAAAACATCTATAATACATCAAAAACATTTAGTGTCAGGATCAACAATTTAGAGGAAATGTCTCGGGGTCACAATATCACCATATTAGCCTTCCATAACGTAAATAGACTTTTAGTGTCAAATCTGTGTCTTTAAACCAGTGTTTTCCCACTTTTCACTGCCCAGTGGCATGGGATAAACATGGGTTTAAATTTAGCCTAAATACAAGCAGATGTTTTACTGTTTAACTGAAGGGCTCCGCAACCGTAGGTCTTGTTTGGACATCCAAAATAACATCTAAATAGTGGTACTATTTATGAACTACTATCGTTTATGTATTTCACCACTTTAGTTTAGGTTAATTATTTTCTTAAATACTATGCTGGGGTAAATTTTTAGTGCTGGAAAATTGTTTCAGTGCGATTAATCTGCTTATCTAATATATGTGTGTACTGTACTAAATACACACAAATATGTACACATATAGTTACATAATTTGTTATATATTAAATATTTATTTATATTCATATATATCTTCATGTTATGTGTGCATATTTATATACACATACATTTATACACAGTACACACATAGCTATTTTCACACTTTTATTTCTTTTTTAGCAAATAATAAAAACCAGTCTTGTGTAGGGTTGGGTATTGTTTAGGGTTTTTTTGATACCGGTGCCAAATCGATTCTTTTAAAACGGTTCCGGTGCCTAAACGGTGCCTGAATCGATACTTATAACATAAAAATGGTAACACTTTATAATAACTGCACACTATGAATCATTAGGTAATCATTAGTAAACAGTCGGTTCATCCTTTATAAAGCATTGTTCCAACATTAATAGTCATTAGTAAGCAGTTTATAAATACAGCTGTGAATGCCTTGTTCTTGATTTATAATCATATCTATTACAAAGGAGATTTAAAGGCTCAGTTATCTTCCGAACAGAACAAATAAAAACAACACAAAGGGATACAGAACTATTCATTTCAAGATGCAAATAAATATGAAACTGTACAACAGTTCAATTGAATGATTTATCATGAAATTGCATGAAAGGTTTAAAAAGTCCATTCATAAAGTATCTGAAAAAGATTTACTCTATAAACAATTACATTAAAAGACAAAAGACAAAATAATCAATGAATAAATAAAATAAGCTTATGAAACAATACCTAACATATGATTCAATGCCACGTCTCAAGTCAATTGAATGAATCGTCTTATAACAGGCATCCAATACTGACACTACTGACAAAAATAAACATCGCGCAACCAGGTTGAATGCAAGAATAATCGTGTGCTGATGACATCATGCGCACGCGAGGGTTTGAAATGAGCTCGCGGACTCCCGTTTCTTCGCATGTAGATCTGTTTTCCTCTTGCGGAAATGATTTACTGCGCGCGCCAGCATCAGTGGTGCGCTCGCTTATTAATGCCATAGATTTGCCGCCATAGATATATTGGGTTTGTCATTTAGGCACGGCACCGAAATGAGGCACCATACGGTTCGGTACATACCGGTTACTTAGGTACCGGTGCCATAATGGTACCGGGTTTCGGTACCCAACCCTAGTCTTGTGTTAATGTCAAATGCATAAAAAATATAATGCATTATTTCTATCTCGCTCATTACAGTTTATTATTACAAATTATTACGTTTTAGTAATGTTTTGGTTTTATAATTGTGCTTTTATAATTTTCCACTTGTTTTTTTTTTCTATTTTTATTTAGCTATTAAATTATTAATATCATTATTTATTAGATTTTAATAAATGGAATACTTAAAAGTGACTATATATATATATAAAAACAAAAACACAAAAAAGAAATACCATCAACTGCATGTCTGACATTAAGCCAGATTTCCAGGCCTATCTTTGTGTTTTACATACTAATCTTGGAATGAAAAACTAAACACTAGACACAAAGTGAGAGATTGTACTTCCGCCAAATGTGTTTGCCAGAAATCGTCCTTCTTGGGAGCCACACTGTAGTGTTTGAAGATCTGCAATATGGACCTGATGTGAGCCCTACACATTTTCAAACAAGCTGAACATAACATTTTTCTTGAATACGCTTACCCAAGACTATAGATCAGGTACCCGTAGGCAGTCAGGGCTGCTATGAAAATCCAGACCCCTGCAACAACACTTTCTACCCTTAATCGATGTGGAATTAAATGCTAGGTTGGTCTGAAGTGAGCGAAGACAGGAAGACAGAACAAATTGAGGTGAATCAAGGAACACGACCGAAGAAAATCTGCATAAAACTGCACTAGAGGACATTCATGTTGATGGCAAGTAATTCAAACCCGAAAACCAGTCTTGCGTTAATGTCAAAAGCATAAAAGATCATGCACTATAACTTTCTCATTTATAACAATTCTAATGGTTAATAATGCAGTTATCAAGGAGGCTAAGCACCTGAGACACTAAGAGAAGATGCTCATATATGGTTCTAATCTATCTATACCTGAAGGAGTAAAAATTCCAAAATAAAGCTTGTGCTAGGAACTGACTCAACAAATCTACTTCTTGTGAATCGTCCATTCAATAGGGTGAAAACATGACCACGAATCCTCTGCAAATGTAGCGACACTTCAAAAGTACCAAGTGATAATGAGTCAAAGATCAGCATTCCAGCCCACAAAGCCGACTCAAATCCTCTTGTCTGGCTTATCTTTCCTTTCCAACCCGTAGGCCTGTGCTCTCCACACCAGAACCAACATAATGTGGGTCCTAAATAACCCTCTTGAGCGGTTTATTCCCCCGGCATGCAGCACAATGGCTCTGTGGCGCTGGAAACAAGAGCCTGAAAGCTTTTCCTCTCTTTCGGCTGCCTCTGTTCCTCACTCTTTGGTCTCTCTCCTAAACCCTCCCCCTCTCTGTGTCTCTCTACTGCCCTCCCCTTTTCAGTCTAACACCAGACGAAGAGTGAGTCAGAGCGCCGAATACGCCAGAGGGCATGTTGGAGGACAGACTCTTCACTGGCGCAAGATTTTACCGGGCCAGACTGAGCTGGAGCCCACTGCGAGACCTTGTGGCGGTCAAGAGAGATTTGCATGAACTCTAAAGGGGAATATAGTGGGTTGGTCCAACTGCCCCCCAACTGAAGGGGGGAGAGTTACAAAAAAGAAACAGCATGTGGCCAAAACGGACGGGAACAAAAGAGGGAAAGACATATACATGAAGTATTTTTGTAGGCCAAAACTGAAGTTAGCATTACTTTGGTTCCCTCCACAAAAAGCCAACAGGGTTTTCTATTGATCTCTGGACTACTACCTTTACTGACAAATAGAAACAACCTAGGATAGTGGCAAATTAAAACAATTTATAATTACAACAATTAGTATGTGGGGTGAAAGTAATTCGTATTTTAATTAGTAAAAATTTTGATTTGAATTTTTTTTAATTTTAAAAAGTAATTTATATGTTTCATAAATAGATTTTTGAAATTATTCAAATTATTACACTTATTATCTTTTTGGTTATTTAAACCTTTTGCAAATGAAATTTCCCTGGTTCCATAATGTGTATTTTTAATTATCACATCATAGTAACACAATGGAACCACAGAAAACACCCCAAAACGACCCATTTTGTCAATTTTTTAAAGACCTGCTATGCAGACTGTTGGTGCTATCTTGTATCTTTACAAATCTTGAAAAGACCTAATATTCAAAAGATTGCATCATGATATCTGTCTTATAATATTCTTAAACAGCCTTTACAAATTGCAGTGCTATTTTTTTTTTTTTTTTAATAAACCTGCCCAAAACTATTAAAATGAAATGACCAATTTCCTACAATTTCCAAATCCTGTCAATAAGCTCTGTAGTTCACCCATCTTAGATATTATTAAAAAGTATTGTGTGTTAAATTCCTGCAAGATCAACTAAATTGCACCTCAGAAAAGAATATAAGCTGCATTGTACTGTATTGGATGACCATTTACCTCTAGTTTGAATGACCTAGATAATACACTACGCTCATATCGAACCACTTTATAAAGCAAATCGACTCCATCAGCAGAAACCATTGATACTTTTCTCTAACATAATATTTTTCAAGCTAACGCCATCATACAAACCCCTATAAACCAGCGTCTTTAGACGAAAAACAAAAATACCAGTCGGGGTGAAACATCACTGGAGCCTGTTTAATTCTGTCCACATAGCATACCATGCTGCTTTAAGCGGGTGCAGGCAGCGGGCAGGCAAAAAACTAGGCCAACATGAATTTCATATGACTCTCACCAAGTACAAGAAAGATGTACTGTGCCTGTGTGTGTGTGTGTGTGTGTGTGTGTTTGGAGGGGGTTGGGGCAGGTGGAGCTAAAAAAAAAAAAAAGAAAAAAAAAAAAAAGGCAATTCCGACATCATATGGAGTGTGGTAGAGAATGCAATTGGCTGTCTACAGCATAAAAAGGCAGTGTGTGTGTGTTCGACCCAGACTAGTATCAGCGAAACTCTTTGCAGGAGAAAGACGGAACATGTGCATGATCAGAGCAGGCGTGTTACCGCCCCTCACCCGGGTCTCGTTCCCAAACAGTCTACATATGTGTGCAGAACACTCAATGATCCGACAGAATCTCCCTACACACACACGCTTGTCATTTCTTGTGTAAATGTGCCACTGGTTAGGCGTGAAACAAAAAAATCACTCTACAAGCAGCGCAAATACCTAGACACTGACTACTTCTCATTGAGCAGTTTGAAAGAGGGACTTAAAAGCATATTTTTCCCTGCTGCCCATTTCTATAATAGATCCGTTGCTGTCTGGAACAGGCTGATGGAGATTTTCTGAAAAGCACTGAATTAAAGAAATATGACCTTTTAGTAATGCTTCTGAGGAGATGGACATCTAGTTGTGTGTGTGCTGGTGTGTTTGATACTACACAGACAACACAGACACTCACAACAGACACTCAAATTCCTTTGTGTTAATGCAGTGAGAGAGGTAGATGTGTGTATCCTAGGCGTTTATTGTTTCGGTGGGGTGTCTGAAAAGGAGGGTGTGGTTTGTTTAAATTAAATTGGAAACAATTAGACTGTCATTCTCACTGTCACTTTTTTAGATTATTTGCTGGCTAACTCATTAGACACTTACCCTGACTTTATCATAACAGAAGGAATTACATTTTAATATATGTAGAAATTACAATTAAATTGTATCAATATTTCACAATATTACGGTTTCATTCTGATAAAGAAAACAGCAGCTTTGAGCATAAAGCTGCAATCTTGTGAGCTGTTTACAGCTGGAGTGTATTTTGAGCTCTGATTTTCTTCTCAAGAACATCTCATTTGGTGCAGAACAGCTTATCCGACTCATACCTGCCGATCACAGCTTCCAAGAGGCTTGTAATGTGTGGAAGTACATGACATTCCTGCCAAAACTGGATGTCTGGGCTAAATAGTGACAACTTTGTTCCCTATCTGGGACAAGAAAGAGTTTTATCCAACTTATCTGGAGATTTGATTGTGACACTGCAGTTTCGCATTCCCACATTGCGAAAATAACAACTTGCAAAACCACCAAACCCTGTTAATGTTTCATTCACAGCGCAACAGCAGTTCATTCAAAAACGAAAACGTGAACAGCTATAGCAATGAACGCGCTACAATATAGCCGTTTGTGTTTGTTTTTCCTATTATTGTTCCCAAACTAAACTGATTTGTCGGTCAACGCCATCAAATCTATTTTTCAATTTCAATCATTTCAGCAAAAGCAGGAGTTTTCTTATCAGATGTTTGGAGAAATGGCATGACAAAGATTGTCTACTCATGAGACAGAATCATTCCATTCTATTCAGTTTATCATTTTGTTTTTTGATTGTTTTTTTTTTTAAGCTTAATCCAAACATTTGTGCCTTGTGTCTAGCCAAAAAGAGAATCTGATTATTCACAAAGAAATTGGGCACCAAGTGGTACACATAGTGCAAAATATACAACCCATTACATTGCCTTTAGCAAAATAAATAGTACAAAATGGTTAAAACAGGTCTGTTCTTTACCATCATATTGTCTGGCCTCTGAATATGTTTTGATCTTGCAACAAACACACAAATAAACCCCTTTACTTCCTTCATCAAACCAGTAAAGGAAGGCAAAATAACTACCAATGGAGATGTAGATTAAATACTGCTATGGTACACATAACAGTAATGGCTGTGTAGCATTTGACTGACTATATTTTCCAATGGACAGCTGTCAGTGACAAAGAAGCACAGAATGATTCAGTTGAAATACGCTCCATATTGTACATGTTTCACCTAGGCTAGAATTTTGCTGCCGCCAAACACCAGCAAATTTATGATTGCCTGGGACTTAAGAATCTAACTTCAGTGTCAGATTCTGGGCTCTCATCCAGAAAGATCGGGGATTCTGAAGAGAATCGTTCCCAGCGTGAAGAAGCTTGACGACAGACAATACCAACTTATCTGTTTTGAAACAGCTCCGCAGTAGCATGCAGATTACATTCATAGAGACTCTCATTAGCAGAGATAAGAATCACGCCAACGGAGCTTCGTAAAGGACACTGAAGCCCTGCCTGAACCGCGTCACAACGGGACACTGGCTCCGAAATTGGCACTGCTCTGGACCGATCTAGAATTACGCTACAGTTCTCTTCTTAAACACTCTTCTTTCATAACAGCCTCTCAGTATGAAAAGCTCTTATGAAAGGGGTACTGCCCAAGTTGCCACCTTTTCAAGTAGAACATGGCAGCCGTTTGAAATCCAAACAAAAGGTCAAGATGAAAACTGTGGGAAAGGAGCAAGTATGATATTTTTGTACCTAGCCAAGACTGGAATCTGCTGACATTTTTAGCATTTGCTGCACTTATGTTAAGGGAATATGTGGTGAAACGTGCTAAAAGAAGCTGATAACAGAGACTGATCTAGCTCAAAGGCACATTCACACTAAGAACGATAACAAGATTCACATCCACAGCAATTATAACTGAGCTATTTAAAGGGGTCATACGGTGGTACATGCACTTTTACAAGCTGTTTGGACTGAAATGTGTGTTGGGAGTGTGTACACACAACCCCCCTACAATGATAAAGATCCACCAGTAGTTTTTTTTTTTATTTAATAAAAATAAGTTGCTCCTTCTGATATCAAGCCATTCTCAAATGCATGTCAGTGTGGCGTCACACCGACAGAGGCCACACCCTTAAATGTTGATTGACAGCAGCGTGTCACACAGACTGGTGTCTTACCTCAGCCCCGCCCTGAGTGAACCATCATCAGACCGAGACGCAGAGACAAGCAACACTCCTAAGAGATTGAGGTGTTTTGTTGTTAAATGTATTAATGAACATAGCAGTAGTCATTTACCCCCGACATCTGAGAGACTGAAGACGCAGAAGATTAACGTTACGTTTGGTTCTGAAGGGAAACGCGCCCTTGATCAACAGAAATGCGTTTATGTTCGCGAGAATCATTCATGATCCAGCCTCACCTACAGAAGCAGTGAGTATAATGTCTTTAAATGAATCTTAGCAAATCGCCTTTCCTAATAATGTGCTAATTAGCAAGTTTCACTATGAATACAGCTAAAAAAAGAGCATCCGAGAGTGCCTCGGAAAAGAGGGGCGGGGTCAGCGGAGCCAGGGAAGATTTAAAGGGGAAGTACACAGAACAGAGTGATTTCTAAAGAGCTGTTTTTGACAGGGTAAAATTATCAAATTATCTTTGAGAAATTTTAAAACAAACTATATTACAAACTTTCCATTAAGACCCTAAAGAATCATATTAGCTCGTGGAAAATTGGCTTTGTATGACTACTTAAAAAAATGTAAATATGCTATTAAAATAATTTCAATCATCCCTAATATTAAAAAGCTAAAATTTTCAGTCTCACATGATCCTTTAGAAATCATTAAAATTCTGACATGCTTTTCAAGAATTATTTGATACATAAAAAGTTTTAAACATTACTTTACATCAGGGGTGCCCAACCCTGCTCCTGGTGATCGACTATCCTGCAAAGTTTAACTCCAACGCTAATCAAACACACATGCATTTAATTTTCAAGCTATCCTAATAAGCATAATTAGTTGCTTCAGGTGTGTTTGATAAGAGTTGGAGCTAAACTTTGCAAGACAGTCGACATCCCTGCTTTACATCAATGTTAATGCCTTTAAATCATAAAATGCGTAAAAGCATTAAGATGATTTCATTTATCATTAGATAATTTATTAGATAACATGAACTCCCAATGAGCAATATATTTTTCATCATTAATTCATCTTTGCTAATATTCGTTTATAAAAATACAATAGTCGATTTACATTGAATTAATGCGAACAGATACAAGCTTTGTTTTTAGTGTTAATATTGTTAAAGTGTTAATATTGAATTTAATAAGAACTAAAACTGATAAATCAATAGAACTATAAGAAAATGGCATGAAAGCCATAATCTATTGGTAATGTTGACTAATATTAACGAATTAAACTTTATAGTAAAGTTATAGATATGTTATATTTTAAGGAATAAAGGACAACAAAAGATATTTCACGATTCTGTTAAAGGTTACAATTAGTGATCAGAGCTAGTGTCAGTGAGAAACATAAAAAAAAGACAAACTACTTGAGATGAGGGATGTGAAAATAGATGGAGATAGAGATGAAACAATGCAGTGTTGCTATGGCTATCTTCCTTTTTTGCAGCTCTTACTCCCCAGTTAATAATTCATGACTTGAGCTTTGAAAAACAGCCAGAGTGAGAAGAGAGACATACACAATAATATGGAAACCCTGCACAGCTCTCGACTAAAAATTGGTCGCCATGGCACTTTGGCATGCTTCAAATGTACTCATCTCATTTCTATTACTAAAAGCTACCTGCCAGAAGCTGTTATATCAAATCCTGTAAGCAATCACTAGCCTACACACAGTAACCAAGACCATCTCTCTAAGATTACGTAATGTCTAAGTGGGCTTCACACAAGTAACTCTCAGTTACTGTGAAATGTGTGTTCTTCTGGAGCACTACAGACAGAATTTATAACAATCAGATATTCATTTCCTAAATGAAATAGCAATTATTTATGTGTGTAACCTAACTTGTTAAATAATAACATTCTAACTATCTATTAAGCCAGCAGGAAACCTGAAGATCATAGAAAAACAAAGATGCAAAGCACACTTAATCCCATAATGATATACAATCTACAGGCATTATAAGTTTTTGATCCTTTGAGAACCTAAAAGCATCTAGACAATGTGAATGTTTTTACAGATTCATAACAAGCCAAACCATAATACATCCTTTAATATACAATCATAAAATACGTAATGTAAAAATTACCCGAAATTCTCTGCACTACTTGCAGATCAGGATACGAGCCACAAGACTCAATTACAACATCAAACCATCTACAGTATGATAAACACACCCACACACACACTCACAAACAAACCCACACTATTGACTGACCTATGCAAGTGCATCAGCATATAAATGACTGATTATTAGGACGACTAGCAAAACATATCAAGCGAAAAATTAAATGCATTCACAAATGGCCTCAGCAACTGAATGTAAATATTTGCTAACCCTCAAGTAAACACACATGGTTCAAAGCAATGAAGGGAGCAATGCATTGCCGACTGAATAAAGAACAGATGCAAAAGCTATTTGTGACCAGTGAATCCTCACTGGAACCTGCAAGCATTGAAAACAACTGAAGACGTAACAACCTCACATACAGTAACATAAACAGGAGCTCCAGAAGTCTAAGAAAACTATAAATTGCTTCTACTTTGCCTCTTTATAATTTAGTAGGCTATCATGATTATTAAACACATTTTCAAGTTTTCTTTGTTTCTAAAATCTTTTTTTTACATTTTAAATCTTACATGTTCAGTGTGACTATTTTCATTAAATAGAACAGATTTACAGAGTTTTCTAAAAAGCCTTTGTTAATGAAGTTTAAACTTTCAACACACCCTGGTGAAAGCATTTACAGTAAGGAACTAAGAGAATTGAAGTATTCCAAGACTAATGTCATCTACATTGCTGTCAGGTGTAGGCTATAGCACGACAACATAATTGACTGCAAAAACGAAAACAATGCTATTGCTGCAGCAAAACTCCAGGGTGCTCCACAGACTTTGCGTATTTCTGCTTAATAATTAGCAATTTAGGAAAGGAAAGGAAAAAAACTGTCACGACTTACCCTTTTTAGACAAAGGAAGGGGATGCGATCGTTGCCATGCAGAATACAAGATCATCCAATTTCCTGAAGATACATATAATATCAATGATGATTAATACAAGATGAATAGATATATTAAAACACGCGTGAACTGCCTAAGTGTTAAGTATATCACTTTATATATATATATATTTACGTCAAGCGCAGAATTTCAGCATCGACAAAAGCTGCAAGCTTCGTGATGCCCACGACTGCCGTCTAGATAGGGCAGTACACTCGGTTTTGAGCACAGCCAGCCACTATTACATTGTTGTCATAATCACCGCAGACATTTATCTCCACTAGAGCTACATGTAAATGACATTTATTCCGCTTCGTGAACCCAGAACGCAGATGCCAATCATTTAGATAACACAAAACATGTCTAAATATGCAAGTGACAGTCTGAAGCCAAATTTGTTGTGTTGTTTTTGTTATGAAGCAGACAAGCAAACAAAATCTGTGCTGGTGGTCTGGCCTTCCTCACGGCTTCTTCGTCAATTTTAGGCGGTTTCACAAATGAAAGCGCACTGGAATGAAAACACGGTTACATTTCACACCGTAAAAGCATCGAGCAAAAAGCACCATACCTTGTTTATTTGTGTTGAGCAGTTTATATATTCATATCTTCATCCAAGCGTCGTCGCTCAATTCTGCTATTTTCACTTCATTGGTCTCGCGTCTCCTCACAGACTGACAGGGAAAAAACGGCCGCTGAGGATGGCGCAGCTCCGCCCTTGACGACCAATCAGAGCACAGATATTTACCAAAGGAGAGAAATGGAGATCGCTGATTGGCCGAGACGCAAGCCCATCTGTTTTCTTCCATCCATTAGGTTCTGGAGCGCCTGGAAGGATGCTGCTGGATACTGACAGGTGCACAGTTGCAAACAACCCAGACAAAAGGCGTCAAATGTAGTATTTTAATAGAGCCTATTTTTTAAAAAGGACCCAATTTAATTAAAACGGTTTCTCCTCTAGTTGCCCCCTAATGCAGTTTAAAAAAAATTAAATGTGCAGTACAAATCCGATTATTAGAATGTTTACAGCCCATAAACAAATATTTATACACAACCAGTAAAATGTTTGGTCTCTTATACTCACTAAGGCTGCATTTATTTGATCAAAAAGTCTAAACCGTTATATTGTGGAAATGATTAACTTGAACATGCAGTTTTGTGCCTTGTTTTTTATTATTTACTATTGTTTCTCAAATAATAATAATGGTTCTTACTATTATCAATCCTAAAAACAGTTTTACTACTTTGCTGCAAACTATAATAATTTTCAAGGTTCCCTGATAAATAGTTAAATAAAATAAAATTTTAATTTAATTAAATTATATAATTTTTGGTCAATTAAATTTTTTTTAAACACAGTTCCAAAAAAATTAGGCTGCAAAAACTCTTTTTAGCATTTCTTATACGATGACCCGAACCCTGTGCCACCCCCTCCCACCCCCCACCCCCCGGAAATAGGTGGAGTAGGGCAGGAGTAGGGATGCTTAGTTCAAGACACTGAGGGGAAAGAGGCTTGTGCTATTTATAGGAAATTATAGGACTGATAGGAAGATGAGTTAATAAGATGATTGGAGGAGCATGCTGATTAATTACCTGTGCATGCTCCTCCAGAAATTTGTTTGCAAACATCATTTCGAGATTTCTTTCAAAAACATTTTGAAACACTTTTGACCAGTAACCTGTGTTATGTGTAATATACATTATGTAAAACACAAATATATAAGAAAGAATGTGAGAAAAAAAATCACTCATTCGTGGGGTGTATTGTCTTTTATAAGAAATTATAAATAATCAACAGCTTTTTGTTTTTTACTAAGAGTTTAAAAACTCTGTCATACAGTGATTAAAGTACAAGGAAATCCTTGGCTTGATGGTGTCAGTTGTAAACAGACTTCTTCAGATTGTCAATTATATGTAGCTTGACAAATTACTTGAGCATTTAAAATATGAACATATTTACGTCTAACCTTTAATATTTGATAACACACCTTGAGATGGGTAGAATAGAAAAAACATATAAATAGTGTACATGAATATAAAAATAAAACGCTTTTGCAGTGTTGTAAAAAAAAACGAACAAAAAAAACGATGTATCTAGTGTATATCAGCTCACATGGCTAATTGCACCTCTTAATCTTGATTGCATGCTTCTGTTTCGCCAGGATCCCTTTTCTTTTGTTGACTAACAGGCATTCACTTTAATGTGTCTTTTAAGTGAAATGTCAGAGCAAGCATTAAAAAAAAAATAAAATCTTTGCTGTACATTACAAATGACTTCAAATTCAATCTCAAAAAACACATATTGAAACGTTTCCATAAAAAAGTCCTTCGTGTAAATAAGCTTTACATTAATAAGTTCCTTTGACTCCTCAAAGATGTGCTCTGCGGTAAATACCTACATTGTACTTCACACTCATTGATGTTTTTTTTTTTTAAATCCTTCAAAACAAACAACAAGCTGAGTTCAGGGGCATTGTGTTAGGAGAAAATGAACAATGGAGGGGTCCCAGGCACGTATCTAGCTAAAGTAAAATGCTTCTCTTTATGGAGAAAGCTGTAAAGCTAGAGTCATGCACCTAAAATGAGCACTCCATATAGGAACCCAAATGGCAGGAATCACAGTGCCATCCCGACATCCACATTTTCCCAGCAAAGAAGACTGTTCTTCTCCGGTATGAACGTATGATTATGCTATGATTACACTATGATACCTTTTACTCACAGGCTCTTTCACCCATATTGGCTATCCATGTCTGCCACAGACATTCGCGGCAAGGACATTTTTGCAGGGTATTCTGCATTTCGAGAAGGCTCCATGTAGATAGTGGAACTGGTGAGACTCTTCCGGTCTTTCTTTGATGCAGAGCGCCGCTGCCAGCGGCACAGGAGAAGCTCCACCTGCTCTCTGAAGAAGCTGGTGGTCAGGGTGTAGAGGATAGGGTTAAGGGCACTGTTGATAGGAAGAATGAAGATCACCACCCAGGAGTTTATTGTCCCTGCAGAGATAAACATAGTGCATTAATGTCAACAAAAGGACTGGCCAGAGGTAGCCAGAACATTTTCAGGAAACAATGCTTTTTGTGCACAAAAGAAGAAAAGTGTAATTTCATTTTATTTAAGTTACTGTAAAAAGTCTATTGTAATTAGTGCTATCAAATGTTAAAAAAAAAAAATATCATGATACCTTTAAATAAAACGGGGAGCTCTGTAAATACACGCTACATACCTGGAATCTCCACTTTTAGCAGAGAGAGGGTTTTGACCAGAAATATTGGTATCCAGCAGAGGGCGTCAGAGAACACAATAAAGAAAAAGCGGTTGGCCACAGCCACATCTTTGTGTAGCCGACTGCGCACATCTGTGGCATTGATGCCGGTTTTATAAATGGAACAGAACATGCTGGAATAGGAAACGACTATCACCAAGAACGCCACCAGATTAAGACCTGTGAATACACAATACACAAATATTTCAGGAAATGCGCCTGACATAGGAATGAAATAGACTGGATGGAGGATACTTCATTTAAACAGTTGACATCCAGACCAGACATCCCTGTTTACCCAGAAAAGTTCCGGTTGTTAAAGTAAATAAAGTATGTCCCGTTGCAATTTGCAGTTCTGTTTTTTGCTGCGTTGCATAAAGTAGGCTAATCAGGGCATAATAATCAGTGGTTTTGACAAATTGGACATTGCAGAGTTTGTTTTTGTAAAAAAGAAAAAAAAAAGTTAATTTGTCTCCCGCTATATATATTGTATTATATTATAAACTGTCAGAACAAAAAACACAATCTATTTGAAATCTCTTAAAAGTTTTATTTTATATTTTATTTTTTAATTTTACTTGCTCCAAGCTGATGAAGTCCATTACAAAAATATTAAGCAGTATGACCGTATAGGATCATGTGATACTGAAGACTGGATCTTCCCATCAAATGAATTAATGACATTTTAAAAACATATTTAAATAGTTTTAAATTGTTATATTTCATATTATTTTGTTAATAATATTGCATTATTTTGGCATAATGTTAAAAACTAAAAAAAAAAAAATAAGTATTTTTTTAGTAATTAATTTAAACTTTTGACTGGTAGTGTATATTATATTAATAACATAATTAAAACTATTAAATAAACACATTAGCAAACATCAAAAGACACGAACCAAGAAATATCCCTGTGGAGTATCCTTTGGCTGTTGGTTTCTCCAGCCTATCAGAGTGCAGAGGAAAACATACTCCATTTCGCCCATAATAGTTCCCAAACACGTCTTCATTTAGCAAGGGAACAGCTGCTATGACAAATCCCAGAATCCAGATGAAGGCCAGAACCAACACTGTCTGCAGCTTCCCAGGCCGCAGATGGCTAAACGGGAACACAATGACGAGGAATTTCTCTAGTGTCAAGTAGGTGAGGAGGAGAACGGATACTTCGGAGGAGAGCATGGCGAGGAAGCCAATGGTTCGGCATTCCACGCTTTCCATCCAGATAAGAGCGTTCCGGTTATATTCCCCTCGGAATTTCACATCAAATATCCCCAGGAAGAAAAGATAGACTCCCATCAGACAGTCAGCAACTGGAAAACATTAAAGCAAAGACGATGACAACAATTCCAAAGTATATGATACGCTTCTTAGCATAAATAATAATAATAATAATAATAAAAAAAGAAAACAGTAGGGTTCAACAAATAGAAATAAGATGAAATCTGTTCAAAGATGTGCCAGCCACAGAAAAATGAGCAACAAATCAGACCAACGTCTGTACTGATTCCAAAATCATTATTTGTGGTATCAACGTACATTATTTTTTGTTGTACCCTCTAGTCGCAGACTAATTAAATTGATTTAAAGCAATAGTGACTTGCCCCTGCTGGGTCAATTTCTGTAATGGATGTAATGTAATTGCTGTTGACAGTCCAAATTCTGTTTCTCACTACCAATATAAAAACAGAGTGACCAAAAGTGGCGCTGCTTTTCAGTTTCTATTAGACCTTTCTTTCTTGAGGAGGTATGAAACATTTGACAGCTGCTTTTTTCTTCCGTCTACCACGAGGCAGACAGTAAATTTAGGAAAACCGCAGCTGTCACAAAAGCTTATGAGCAGTAGGAATGTGTTCAATGTGAATAATGTATTAATGTATCCTTGTTCTACATCATTAATCAGAGGCAATGGTACAGCCATCTGTGGTAATAGACCATTGTTGATTCTGGCAGCCTGGCAAAGGTGAGCAGAGGGACACTATTAAAGCCACTGAGGAGTCAAAGGTAAAGGGCAAGCAGAGATGAACAGAAACAGCCCAGATAGAGACCGTGAACTGTGACAGCCCTCTGCGATCATGCTGACCTTCATCTGTCTAACATCATAAGTAGGCCTATCATGTAGTTAAATGGGCTGATATACAGTATATATATATACATATATTTATAATCACTCTGTTTGCTGTGAAGTCAAAAAATCTGTTTTTTAATATAATTAAAAGGCGAATACGAGACAAAACTTTAGAAAGACACATTTTATACTTGAGTGATTTAACACGTTTTAGCAGCTAAGATCACCGTCATGCCCGTACTTGATGTGAGCGTAAGTATTCGAACAGTTGCCTAACAGGTCTTTTTGGCCATTGTTACATCCCTCTTCCCTTAAGTCCAGGGATGGCAGTGAGAGTAACAAAAGAAATAAAATGTATAACAAAGAAATTAAAATTAATGTGGAAGGATCACTTCATTCCACTGCCCCAGAACTACCACAACACTTTCTTTGATAAATTAACAGAAATTTATTTACAGGTTTCTCAAGTATGGAAGCAATAAATGACTTCAGGAGAGGGCCAAGGCCAACATAATAACATAACTGTTTTAGGGGAGTCTAAATAACCTAACCAGTAAAAAAAAGAAATAAACAACAGAAGACTTTCCTCAACTTCCTTACTAACTGAAAACAGGTATAAACATGGGTGAAAAAAGGGTGAGAGAAAACTTCATCAATGAAAAACAACACACATACTGTACAAATCCTAAGGATGCAACACCATGTTCACACAGCAGCAGAATACGGTTGCCAGTCCTGTATTTGAGTCCTTAAAATACAGTGATGTTCACACACAATTTTGGATCCTGTCAGTTTAATTTAGCTCTCCAACCAAATTTAAAAGTATTTAAGAACTCATGGCTCGATTGGACTCTTGTCATTTCAGAAAATAAGACATGTGTTTGTCAATTACACAAACTGAGCCATCCTAGGTGAATATAACACAGAGTTTTCCGAGCTTGGTAAAACTGGTGGACCGTGGCCATTATTTTGAAGCTCCATGAATCGTACATATCTGTCGTAAAAAAATAAATAAATAAAAATAAATACAATATACACCTTCAGGGTTTAACAGATGTCTTCTGAAGCAGATTGATGGGTTTTTGTAACAAAAATATTCTTATTACTAACAGTATGTGCGTTCGCGAAAGCATCATGTAACTGTTTCACGGCTGCCCTGAGAATAGACATATGAAGTACAGTAAGCTGCAGCTTACTTCATACAGTAGGTCATACATCTAGTCAGAAGTCAGCCAAAAAGCTGGAATATGACTTATCACTTCAAAAATAGAAATATTCTAGTTACAAAAAAACCCCATCAATCTGCTTGAGAAGACATGTGTCAAAAGTAACCTATACAGAGGCGTATAGATTAGTTTTACGATGGATATATATGATTTATGGAGCTTCAAAATAATGGCCACTATCCACCAGCATTACCAAGCTTGGAAGAGCCAGGGTAAATGTTTTAAAAACTCTGAAAGATGAAAGTTATATACACCTAGGATGGCTTGGGGGTGAGTAAATTATGGGGTAATTTTCATTTTTGGGTGAACTATTCCTTTAATTGTTCAGATATTTAAATAAGGGAATGTGTCGCATCAGTTATATCTGTTGCTTCTCCATTTCAAGTCTTGCATTCGTTGATGTTACAAACAAACCAGGATGAAAACGAGGGAACTGACTCTGAGAGAAAAGCAAACAATTTGGATGCTAAAAGAAAAGAGGAAGTCAATTAAACAGCAGCAGTTGATGATAGACAAATTATAATTGCAGCAGAGTTATGGAATGAGTTTATGGACCGATGAGATAAAGATTAAATCTTTATCATGATGGGAAAGCAAAAGTGTGGACAAAAAATGGCAACTGCAATTTATACAACCTCATTTTTAATGCATGCTGGAGGTAGTGTCATAGCATGGCTGTCTCTGGAACAGGCCCCCTCAATTTGAATGATGACTTAATGTATGATGACAGTAGCAGAATTCATGTGGAATGGTAGGAAACCAATATTCAAGAAAATGCCACCAGACTCATCAGAGAGCACTTAATATTGGATCAGGACAAAGACCAAAAACACCCTGCCAGTTCAGTCAAGGAGTTTATCAGGGCAAAGAAATGGAAAGTTTTAGATCTCCAGATTTAAGTCAGACTGAAGATGAATTTCACCAGCTCAAGAGGAGACTAAAGGCAGAAATTCCCCAAAACAAGCAACAGTTGGAATTGGCTCCATTAACGGGAAAAGCATTTCGAAGGATGAGACCAAAAGTCTGCTGGGTCTACGGGACCGCAGACTCACTTCTGTGATAGCACACAAGTGATCTGCATCGAAATATTAGCTTTTAATCTTTTACATTGTACAAGTTTAACTGTGCCAATACTTATGCTCACATCAAATAGTGGGACGAACTCTAAAAGTCCTTTTTATTTGGTAAAACGTGTTGAAAAAGCTAATAATAAAATGTGACCTTCTGTAACTCACAAATACTGCAGTAAACATACAAATAACATGAGAAAACATTCAAAGAGTTACAATTAACACGAGAGAGGTTTATCGACAATTTGAGAGTTTTTAGAAATGTTTTTCTGAGAGACCGATACATCAACTACCCATATCAATGTATGTAAGAGTGTGTTTGTGTGTGCATATATATATGTAATGTATGTATGTATATATGTAATTCATATGTAAAATTGCTGACAATTTTAACAAAGGTTAGAAAATATGTATGGAAAATAATATTGCTTTCCCAATTAGATTTTTGGTGGTAAAAATGCATTACAGAAAAAAATAACCTATCAAGCGCCTGTCTGTGTTCTCATCCTGATGAGTGGAAAAACGTTGTCTGAAGTCGTTCAGTACATCAGGAAGTGATCAGACTGTGGAACAGCCTGTAACTTTTTTAGCCTTTAAATAGGTTCAAAAATGCACATAACACTCAAGACGAGCTATTTAATGAAGACAAACAAACTGTCACTTTCTGAATAGGATTATAGATAAATGGATAAACACATGAGAACAATCAAACACACAGACACAAAAGCAGACCAAATCAAAATGGGCTTTACTGTCGGCTTCCATTACACAGATTAAAATTCCCTTGTTACCCTTCCCACTAAGACCCCCATTCATGACGGCTGCAAAACTGGGCATAGTCTCTTTCCAAGAAAATCCTCTCTCTCTCATAAAATGTCTAGCCAAACATTTTTGGAGTTATTTCAATTTTGTGGACTTTTATGAGACTGTGACATACAGATGACAGTGTGTTTACTTGTGTGGGTTGCAAAAATTAATGGATTACAAAAAAAGAACAATAATATAGTTATGTAATATAAAGTTAAATATAGTTAAAACTTAAAAATATATTAAATTATAATAATATTAAGAATATACATTTTATTTTTATTGTAAATATATATATATATATATATATATATATAAGGGGTGGGCATAGATTAATTTTTTTAATCTAGATTAATTTTGAAATTAATTTAGATTAATCTAGATTAAAATGGCTCATTTGAGATCTTATTATTTATCAACACAATGGCCCAGTTTCACAAACATGGCTTAGTTTAAACCAAGACTAGGGCTTAGTTAAATTAAGATATTAATGCATCTTTTACAAAATTTTAAGGTATGAAAGAACAAGATATATTCAGTTGAAGCAGTTCAAACATGCATTTTAGAAGATCACATAATAGGAGAATCACATTCTCATTCAGGATTACTGCACATGGACACATTTTAAATCACATTTATTTTGTGCAAAAT
>JAUMHQ010000065.1:11684227-11696298 GCA_032361165.1 Enteromius paludinosus | reverse complement strand
CCATGTACTGAACTGTTATTATTCAACCATGCCAAGCTAAATTCAGTTTTCCATTCTATGGCACCTTTAAATTAAAGCAACAGTCCAAATCAAAATTTGCATTATTGACTCTAAAGTCATTCCAGACCTGTACGACCTTTCCTCTTCAGTGGAACACAAAAGAAGATATTTAGATAAATGCTAGTAACTAAAAAGTTTTCATTGATTTCAATGGGATGGACAAAAAAATACAATAGAAGAGGCTATCAAAAAATGTTCCGCAGAAGAAAAATATACGTACAGGAACGGAATAATATATTCCTTTAAACATTATGAATTGGAAAAACAAAGCTATATAAAACAATAAATAACTAAATAAAGACAACTAGACAACAAGAGAGACTGTGTGCTTCAAGATGGAAAAGGAAAAAGATAACAATAGACAGAAAAAAAAAATGAATCAGTGCATGGATGTTGAGCTCCCCTGCAATTCTGTCATCCAGATAGCCTGTGCATTGTGTGGGAAATGGAAGAAGAAACAAAAGAAAAGAAGAAAAGACGACAAAGGAGAGTGCTAGAGGGGCCAGGAGATAGTGAGGAAGTCAGTGACATGAACAAAATGGTAGCCAAGGCAACTGTGTTTCTCTCTGTTTTTGTCTGTCTGTCTCTGTAGGGCTGTACGTAAATGTAGTTTTTTTTTGTTTTCTATGTATGTCTTTGATTCTGTCTTTCTCTCTCCGCTTGTACATACAGGTAGACATTATGGTCATGTCCAGCCAGCAAACTGACACTCTGTTAGCTGGAAATAAAAAGGAGAGGAGGGGAAAGTGAGGTCATGCTTTATAAGGAAGTTTTCTTTACTCCAAATAAAGTGATACAGGTTCCTTTTTTTTTTTTTTTTTAAATCCTCCATTGCTTTTCAGAGGCATATGACAGAAAGCTGGACAGCAATTAGGTGAAGGTTGTTGCTGCACATTGCTAATTGGCGGCGTTTCTAAAATCTGTGTTCCCAGGAGAGTTAAGTCTAATCAATCCATTTGATTTAAGCTATAGATCTGTTTATGAAATGTTTTGCAAAGGTTTTGCTTTGTTGAAAGGCCAGACTAGAAAACACCCGTAGTCTCTCTTTCTCTCTCACACACACACACACACTCAGACACAAACATCAATAATTCATCTATTTGATCTTTTATTTATTAATGACCTTATTGCTGTGCATGGTTTTGTCAGAGCTATAGAATTTTTTTGGTCGATCACTTTTGGAATTCAATCTACTAAGCTTTTTCTGAGGCTTTGTGTGTATCTGCACTTTATTTTTTGGAATAAAGGGAAAGATTTTGTCAGATGTCAAATAAAATACAAGCCTAGACAGCAAGGAGGTGTCAGAATATAATGATATTTCACCGTATCCATGTCTGGGTTTGCAGATGCACAAACCCGCTGTGTCATGCCTGCAGAGCTGTAATCGATTAATATGGGTTTTTACTGGCTGATTCCAATGCAAACATCTAGAGAACAGTGTGGGTCATGGCTTATATATATATGATATTATATTATTTAATAATGACAAGTGAGACTTGCACAAATAGGCTTTAATTAAATTGACATTTTATAATATATTTGATTAAAATTCACTCACAATATTAGAAAACTCCGTCTTTGATATGTGTTTGTGTGTGTTTTAAAATTTATTCCTGTGACGGCAAGGCTGAATTTTCAGCATTATTACTTCTTCGGTGTCACGTAATCTTTTAGAAAAAAATTTAATACGCAGATTTGGTGCTCAAGAAGATTTTAGATTATTATTAATGTTGAAAACAGCTGTGCTGTATAAAATGTTTGATGAAACCATTTTTTTTCAGGATTCTTAGTTAAAAAAAAAAAAAAAAGTAATAATAATTTAGGTATTAAGTACATGTCTTTATTGTCCCTTTCGGTCAATTTTAGGCATCCATCCTTCTTGAATAAGACATTGATATCTTACAAAAAGATAAGCACATGACCTGCGTGAACCAGCAAAAGGACCAGCTTAAACCAGCATCCCAGCTTCAAAATATACCTAACCAGCAAGCGTTTTTTTTCAACAGGGATATTACTTGCCCCAAACTTCTGAAGTGTATGTTGCAGACACATAGTAAAATAAATTATTGTTTTATAAAATACTAGCCAGAATGAAGCAGAAATGATAGCCAACGGTCGACACTTTGTTTATGAAATCTGACCTTCTTTGAAATAAAGACATGCCACTGCTTTTCGCTCCCTAATGATGATGTATAGCCCGCAGTGAGTGTCCTCAGCCTCCCATATTTCTGCGTATAAAGACGTGCTATTCAAATGGCGAAGATCAATAGCTCCCTTGGGCCTCTCTGGGGTTCTGCAGACCCAGGAGAAAACACGATCACTGTTAATTACTGGCCACGTTGTTTAGAAGCAAACAAACAGTTCTATGACCTCTACATTGCAATCCAAGTTTGCTATAAAGGCACCTGTACTCCTCAGGCGACGACCAACATCCCACGCTACTGCCATGAATACATACTGCCATCTGCTGGAAAACGATGAAACAATAATCTTTTCCAATACAATATTTTATTTATAACGTTAAGAGTTATATTTGCTCCCGAATATGGTACTTTTGGAACGATTCCTATGCGAACCGGACATGACGTCACTACACACAACAAATAATGAAAACAGTAATGAAAGCCGTATTGCATTAGAGTTGTTTATTTTCCACATTTCCAAATGATTGGAACATTAATCACCCTGTTTACTGCTCAAAAACTACTTGGTGCCACGGCATATCGCCTTCTTCCGGGCCACTGAGCTCAAGTCAAACCCAAATACACTGTTGCTTCTAAACAGCACTGAACAAGCCAGGCGATTAAACCAGCTTTCAATGATATTTCAAGCAAAATATTGATAATGTCATATTTATGTACAAAATATACAACCTGAATTGTATCTACACATTGACACAAACACACAAATGTAGAGCTTTGTGAACAGAATAGACATGCTTCTCAGAAGCAGTGAAATGAATTCATGTCCTAGACATTGTAGAGTGTGACACAGCAACATATAACAATGACAATAATAATAATAATAATAATAATGATGCATATTTGCGACAATCATTGCCATTTTCTATATTTTTCAAACTATTGTTTGATTTTTAAACTTAACTAATTCGTTTTGCATTGTTAGAAGAGCACAATATTGTACCATTTATCATTGAGAATACATTATTGCTTACGTGGGACAGTGAAAATAAGAAATATAGTAATGATCAACCAAACATTTCTTAAAACAGAATTTAAATATATTTATATATATAATAATATGGGCTTGTAAATACTCCACATCAATACGTCACCTGGATACAACCTTATTAAAAAAAATACAGTCACTGTAACACTAGCTTCATTCAAATGAGGATAAAACACCAAATACAGATATTTAAATAACGTAGACAATAACGTACCTATATTTGATTTGACAATGCAGTACATTAGCTTGAAGTGCTCAGTAAAACGAAACCAGACCTGCTGTTTTTAGATTAGCGTGAGGTGGCTCATCATTCACATCTGTTTGTTGTAAGCGAAGCTCTAAAAGGCGCTAGTTAAAGCTGTCTGCTGCGGCAAAGACTGGACAACAGGAAGCAGCGTTACGACTTTTTTACAGGCATGGCTTCATAGTTATGGTGGAGTCTGTCTCTCTCACTTTCCCTGTCCATTTTATCTCATCACATGCCCCAAAACACACAACGAAACCCATTTCAAAAGTGGCAGTTTTGAACAGCTGCATAAATTTGAAACATGAAATAAACTGACTTAAATGCCCTATAAGGGGTAAAACACTCTAAAACGAATCTCAATGATCCACAGTCTCTTAAATAATTAGGACATGGCAGTTTGTTGTAGTTTAGGGGCTAGAAACAATAAAAAAACGTTCCGTTTCCTCTCTCTTGAATTCCTCCTTCTTCCCTCCAAAGTTCGTTTTCTGTGACCATCTGCCCTGACGTTGAACTACATCTCAGTTCCCTCGTGTCTGACTCCACGTAGCCATGTTCAGATTTTGGTCTCTGGGCCCTTGGGATCCAGAGAATGGAAGGAGTTGCGGATGCGGGCGGCCTCGCTAGCACAGAGATGGCCGAAAGCTTTGTTGTACCACTCTGGAGACTTTCCTCTGCAAAGCAAATATACAGCATTTAGTGAAGCATTAAGAGTTATGTACTGCATGCGTTACACATGCTTCGATGAAGACAAAAAGGAATTTTTTTTATTGACCAGAGGAATCAATGTTGTTTTAATAAAACATTGATTTAAAGACAATTATGACAATATCCCGCATGCTAAAGAACATGCACACATCTTCATACAGTGCGTTAATCATGGTAACATCCTTGCTGTCTATTGAGGGTCAGAGAGCTCTCAGATTTCATCAAAAATATCTACAGGTTTAGAACGACATGAAGGTAAGTAGTTTTCATTTTTGAGTGAACTCTCCCTTTAAAAAGTTGCCTTCAAAGCCCTTACTTCAGATCGGCTCTGCATATATGTGTGAGTCTGGACTTCCCCGACCCACACGGTTCCAGCAGATACTGTGATTCCAGAATTATTCCTCTCACTCCGGCCAGCTGCGGGCTTTCCTCATGATCGATTGACACAGACACCAGCACACACACACCTTTTGGCATATCTGTCCTCCACGTCCTAAACAGAAAAACAATATACACCAATATAAATCCCAGCAAACACTTCATAGTGCATCTGCCATCCCTTACACAGACGCAAGAGATGTTCAGTGTCAGTCTGCCAAAGTGCAAATTTGATTAATTATCAAACAACATGCAATATTCCAACTGAATGTTTTTCTTGTGATCAAATTACTGTTTGCTCCTCACAGCTGCTTGTTTGTCAAGTGATGTTACATGTATACTGTCGTCTTACAGTGATATTTTGGGCATGACCTGGGTGGTCTAATTTGCTTAGCTGAAAGCATTTTATCTTGGACGAACACAGAAAAGGGTGCTCAGAGCGCTTGGTGAGTGTCTTTCAGTAATGCCCCATAAACGCCCAGCTGTTCAGCAGGGGTATGCAGGACCTTTTTACGACCTTGGTGTTCAGAGAATCGGAAGAACCGAATGACGCACAAAAAGCCCTTGCTGCAGATGCTCAAATGAAGCACATGTTTTTGTTACAGCCATAATGGCATCAAACATGGGCTACCCAGGGTACACGGATCAAACAGTACACACAATCAGATCACATTGTTCTACTCACCTGAGCACCACAAAGTCTCTGTTGGGGTGAGGGGCCATGCTGTTCAGCTCATACTGGTACACCTCCGTCTGCTTGTCCAGAGTTTCCAGAACCTTCCACTGCAGCAGGTTACTGTCCCACAGGTGGCGCTCTCGCAGTATCCGGTTTAGCACCACAGATGGAGGAGCCTCCACCTCTACAGACACACGCCAACGTCTCAACGGGGTCCCGTCTTCCACCTGCGTGAGACAGCAGACTTTTATATATTTTATAGGCTTTTGGTGTTTTATTGGATAGGACAGTCAAAGCAGACAGGAAACTGGGGGTGGGAAATGACACAAACCGGATTCGAACTTAAGTTGTCAATAAATGCCCGTTCCCAAACTGTGTCTCTTTTTAAAAGTCACATTATTTGTCCAAACTCTTTTGCTTAAACTTTATGAACAATTCACTGAATGTAAAATCAAGATTTAAAAAATGTTAATAAATAAAATAATTTTATAAATATTATTAAATTATATAAATAATAATAAAATAATTAATTGATTAATAATTAAGACAGGATATTATTATATAGTCAAACGATTAATTGTGATTAATTCCATCCATAGTAAAAGTTTTTGTTTACATAATATATGAGTGTACACTGTGTATATTTATTATGTATATATAAAAAAACTTGCATGTGCATATTTAAGAATAATAAGTTACATTTATATGTAATATAAAATATAAGAGCATTAATATATAAATGCATAAATATTTTCAAACATTTTGTATGTGTGTGTATTTATATATACATATGTACACATACATATATAATGTAAACAAAACTTCTATTTTTTATTTATATGAATGAATATGTATGAATGGATGAATAAAAGTGTCATTACCTTTTTAAATGATATCTCTGTATTGTCAATATTTGATCTGGTCACCCAGCCCTTGGTCTTGTCTTTGGTTTCTTTCATCAGATTCTGTATCAAGCTCTCTAGATAAGAGCGACATGTACTTTCCTCCTCTTCTTCGTCTTCCTCATCCTGTTGTGACTGTTTTTTACAGAGCTCGTCTAAAGAGGGCGCTAGCAGCTCAGCTTCCATGTATGAGTTCCTGGACTGAGAGAACATCTCCGGAGGAATCTGCACAAAACACATGTTAAAAAGATGAAAGGTTAAAACATTTAGCGCACAATACAACACAATCTCTCAATTGCATACATGCCAAACATAACAGAAAAGGTGTCTCGTACCTCGAAAAGGTGATTGCTCTCAGCAATCATGTGCGCAAGCCCCTGAGTTGCCGCAAGGTTCTCATTCAGGTCCTTTTGGTCTGGCCGCCCAGTGGCATACTTCCTCTGGATAGACCTAAATGCAACAAAAGACATCATATGCACAAGCTCCCATGTGATCCATAACATTTGACACATTTTTGTAGCTGCAAGAGTATAATCTATATATCACAGCACATTCAACACATTTATACGAAGATCCAAAACATCTTTCAAGTTTCACTATTCCCCCACCCCCTTCAGGCCAGCCTGGGTAAATTTCAAACTACCCCTCACTTTTTTCCACACCTCCTCCTGTCTCTGGCCCTCAGGCTAGGTGTCTGCTCAGTGTCGAGTAATGCTCCCTAATGAACACAATGATGGGGGGGTTGTCTGTATGTTGAGTTAATAAAACACTTCACGCCTTCTCACGACACCTCAAGGCCTTAGAGACCTAATGACAAAGCACACATATCATCCTATAGCTCCTATACAGTCTATTCAGCCATTCTTAGTAGAGCACATATGTTTGGAATGTGCAAAAACGGAACTCCATTACCTCGGCGACAAATTATCATTCTTCATGATGTTGAGGTGGAAGAGAGAAGGAGCGAGGCACACTGCCAGGTTCATTGGGGTCATCTGGTTCTCCTCAACAGAGGAAGTGACATCATTTAGGAAGCACAGCAGTGTCTGCAGGACATCACGGTTTTCATCGGCCATTAACATGATAGCTGCCTGCACAGCCTGAAAGCGCTGGTCTTTAGGGACATCTGGGTAGACAGAGGGTGTGTCAGCTATTTGAATGTACTGTTAGAAGTATTTGTGCAGAAAAGTTGATACACAGACAGGAAATGCTCTTACACTGGTATATATGGAGGAAGGTCTCGCCCATTTTGCTCGTGAGGAGAGGCTCAGGCAAGTCCCTGAAGAACTGTTTGACCATGTCTGCCACATCATATGCTGACTGATCCTCGTAGTTCACATTTTCTGGGGAAGTTTCACACATTTGCCGCAGAGCCTGAATACGAGACTTTACCCCGGATTTACGGAAAAGTCCCACCTGAAACACGAGGAGAAACGCAAATAAGATTTTTATCTTTTTCACATAAAATTGTGATTCTTGGTTGTTAAGTTTGGTTGCCTGGGTGTATAAAAGGGCAAAAATGCTTCCCATGAAGATTTCACTTGTGTTCAATTTGGTCACGCATGCTGAAGTATTTGAAAGAGAACTCTGTGTGAGTGACATTTTTTGTCCATTAAATTTCACTAAAGTGACAGGAGACTTGCTGAACAAAGTCAAAATATCCCCAAAGTCTTTATTATAATATGGTCTATGGCTCAGGTTGCTCTCTCTATATACTTTATTGACTTTTTTCAGTCATGTTTTTCACCTGCCAGACCAAAATCGCGTATCTGATTACATTTCTCTACTCAACAAGTCACATGATTTGAAGTATCATTCATAACCGCAACCTAAACATTTGTTTAAAACGTAACTCTAAAAGTGAGCAATGGTAATAAAGATTCAAATAACATATAGCTAAAACAATTTATATTGAAATATTAAGACATCAACATACAGGGAAGAAAAATGGGTTTGTGCGGTTTATCTGTCTTTAGAAATGGAGAAGTGGTTGGACATCAAGATTTTGAATGAGTTTGGAGTAACTTTGACTCTGACCTAACTAAGAACAAACCTTATATCAGTCTTACAAATGTTAATGAAACTATGTACCTGGTCCAAACACTGGCTCCTTAAAAAGCGCAGGGCGAGCTGTAGGCTTATGGGCAGAGGGTGTCCATACCGCTGGACATGGACAATCAGGGGAACACCGAATACCGTCTTATCCTTGTAGTCTGGTCCCTTCATTCTCTTCATAAATTTCGGCACTGACCTAAAAACATATACACACAGTATTAAGAAGGGGAGATTGGTTTATGCCCATAAAGGAACTGTACTGTATGTAGGATCCGCTATAAGTATCTTGATTATATATACAGTAATGCAAGAAGGAGTGTGAAAGCAAGAGGGCACAGTTTGAAGACAGAGCTGTGATGCACAGTAGATCCCAGGATGAGATTGTTCTACAAGTTCTGGAGATTTAACAAAAGACTCGCTTAACTGAGGAGACACTTTGATCAGTGTGTCATTCAATAAGAGTAAAGAACTGACCAAAAAATCTTTCCATGACTGATTCATCTTATTGCTTCAATATACCATTCAAAAGTCTGGGGGCTTACTTTTATTCAGCAAGAATTTCTATTAGATTTCTATTAGAAATAAATACTGTTCTTTCAAACTTTCTATTCATCACATAATCCTGACAAATGTATCACAAACTGTTTTCAATCCTTATAATGAATGCTATCAGCATATTAGGTAACTCACCAAGTCCACCCATGCTTATTTGACATCGAGTATTTCTCCATGATAGCAGTGAGACGCAATAAAGAGAACTTCTGCAGCAAGCTGAGCTGGCCCACTGATTGGCTGGATATCTGTAGCGAGATTCCTGATTGGCTGAGGAGGTTTGACATCCTGAAGCTGGGCCATCTAAGACTAAAAATAGAACAACAACACATGAATATTCATGATAACCTAATTTTGAAACCATAATTTAATGCTCTCTAAATTCGAAATAAACATTCAACTAAGCAGAAAGGTATATATGTGATTGTTTTAGTTTCACTAATAACCAGCATATCCATCCGGAAGAGTCTCACCGTGGCCGTGTCAGAGAAGCCCCCACCCCCGAGTCCCGCCTCTCTCTGGTGCTGGAGGTGTCTGTTTCATTTAACGAAACCCCGTCCTTGTTGCCGTCGTTTGGCGTGGTCAACCCCTCAATTACAGAAGTCCCCTCAAAGTCCAACGTGAGCTGACTGGAAGACTGGCCGTCAATAATCCTCTGGTCCCGCCCCCTGCAACCATCCCCCTCCCCTTCACTCTCCGGCAAGACGTTTTTTGACCAGTGGTCTACGATCTGCTGAAGCCCATTTACATGCTGCAGAATGTCATCCAAATGTGGGAATATATCCTCCTTCTCAAGGTCCAGTAAGTCCCCTGTGCTCGCGTAAAGGTGCGAGCCCGGTACGTTATCGTACACACTGATCCTGCTTCCTCGCGTGCAGCAGCGCGTCACGGGACGGAGATCCCTCCCGCCGACTTTCCTGTACTTGAAGGGCTGCGGCTCTGCATCCAGAATCTTCCAGTTTCCATGTTCCTTACTGGCTGGCGCCAGACTCTCAATTGACAGCGCTTTAGGGAAGGTACCAGGTTTGTGGTCTTTTGGGATGTGCACCAATAGCTCATCATAAGAGCGAAACTCATTTTTGCGGCTCTGCTCGACTGGTCTCCTCCTTTGGGGAGCGCCGGCGAGAACATCGATGTCCTCTAAGTAGACGCCTGCACGTTTACCAGGAGGATACAACTTTGAGACACGTCCCTTCATGTTTGGGGTGCTTTCAGCGCTACCGCTGGTTTCTGATTGGCTACTAGCCTCACTGCTGGCCAGCGAGTTTAGGCAGTTGTTAGCAGGTGGCATGTTTTCAGCATTTAGAGGTCCGCCGTTTAAAATCTGAACACATCGTAGAGTCTTAAGTGCCGCTGGCTCGCTTTGCAGAACTGGACCGCTAATAACCAAAGAGCGCCGCTCCGAGCGACCAATCGATGGCCCCCACGTCCGACCCAGCGTTTCCATCCTCCTCAGGAAGTCTTTGGCACGTGTGCGTCCACGTCGCCTGCTCTTGGCAGGAAGTGAACCGTAATGAGGCAGCTCTCTGGGCAAGTGCAGTGTGGTGAGCGAGGCAGAGTCAGGCATGGCGGCCAAGGAGTCTTCACTGTGCAGGGAGCAGATCTCCGGCTCGCTGAGATCTGTCAGAATGCTCTCGCTGCTGACTGTGGTCCGCAGACCCTCACCCACCTCAGAGGGGCTCCGCTCCTCTGCTCTACCCAGGAGGTAATCGATGTCTTGCAGACGTGACCAGCGCCGACTGTTCCACTCAAACGTCCATCTATTACTGATGGCCAACAGGTCCTCCTCATCAGAGTCCTCACTCTGCATTCACCAGAAAATGCACAGGATTACAATAAGTTGGTCATGATTTTTTTTTTTTTTTCAGCTCATAAAGTACAGACATATAGAATATAGTCCTTATTTTGTAGCATAACTAAAAACTGACTGTTATGCAACCACATTTAAACACTATGGCAAACTTTTTCCCAGTTAATATAAAAATCTAATTTTTAAATAATCTGTCCTTCTCTATTATATATATATTAAAGTGCCCCTATAATGAATTTTTGAAAATGACCTTTCATGCATCCTGAATGCTTTAAATCTGAAAGTGTGTACTGTGTATAAAGCTATTGCCGCTCAACAGAAAGAATCGAGTAATTATTAAAATGAGCCCTTTTTTATACAATTTCATGTTGATATCAACACAAAATAGCGTATTGCCCCGCCCACTAGTTGTTTTTTTCTTGTTGGTCTGAATGAAACTGCAAATTGATTCTTTGCCACTAGGTGGCACTTTCAAAGCGTTAAAAGCCCACAAACACAAATGTTTTTTGAACATACATGCATTTTAACCTGTTGTTTTGGACTCTCAAAACCGAATTATGAACCTTTCGTAACCCATAACAGGGACACTTTAATAAAAAAACAGCATTGTTTGTTTGTGTGATTAATGTGATGATATTAAAACTTTGTACAGATGTTAACAGTATGTTTCATAGTTAGTAAAGCCCAGGCACCTGATCTCATGCAGCCAGCACAGGAAACATCTGTAAAGGGCTCTGACAGCCTCTTAACATTGTATATGCCTTTGCAACCCATTTCCTATTAAAAATAACACAGACCTCCAACGCTTTAATTGAGTAACAGTTATGATGTCAAAAGAGGCTCATGGTATTTGAAAAATGTCAGGAGATTATTTCAAAAACATCCCCTAAGTCATACTAGCTGGTTTGGGGAATTCTCAAATATCATCCAAACAAGAGGACTTGAACATAACAGGTATCAAATAACTGTCTGGTTGTGTTAAAGACAGCAACACCCAGACACCCCTTTCACATGCCAGAGACGTCAGTAAAGGCGTCAGAAATGACCTACTGAATGAGATCCACAGCTTACAATCATAATTAGGCTGAAATACGACCCCTGAGTAAACAGTCAATAGTCTCAACCGAAGATTAAACCGACGCTTCTACGCTGAAAGCCAACATCAATTCCAATGACTGCTCTTTTTATATAATCTACTTTTGTTATGAGCAGCCAAATAATCCATTTCAAAAACCCATACAGACAAATTTACTCTAAAGACAGATTTTTATTTCACATCCATTCTTAAAAAAAATGTATTAATAAATGCACTTAAATCTAAGCTATTGTAATAATAGTAAAACATTATAATTGTATAGATTATTTAATAGATCATGTATTTAATTTCACTTTGCATTTAAAATAAATATGTGATTTTTTTCAGATTTAAACATTCATTTTGTATAAATGCACCTTTTTTAAAAAACATTATATGTATATATATATATATATATATAT
>JAUMHQ010000065.1:11673535-11684113 GCA_032361165.1 Enteromius paludinosus | reverse complement strand
ATATTACATTGTGACATCAATTTCATGATAAAGAAGTTTGAATTAACATTTTCTATTTTAACATTATCATCATATACATTACTTTTAAAAAAGACTGGGGTCAGTAAAAATAAATAATAATAATAATAATAATAATAATAATAATAATAAAATCATTAATTATTTAATGCTTTACTTTTATGCAAGCAAGTGAAAAAAACTCTCTATTCATCAAAAAATCCTGAAACACATACCTACACAAAAACACACATTTCTTTACAGTTTTCAAAAGATTCACTTAAATCCCATTCAGGATGAAATATATTAAAGAAAAAAAAAAAAGGACAGCCACTTACTTTCTTCTTGGGGAGGCTCACGTCCAGTTTCATGGAGGCACACTTGTTCAGAGTGTTGAGTCGACTGGAAGAGAGAAAACACGGTCACTGGTGCATCCGTCACTCTCATCTCCACCACAAAGAAACCATACAGCCACAGAGAGAGAGAGACAATCCACTGTAGATCCTGCACTCGTCTAACCTCTGTTTGCCTCTCTACATGCAGGTATAGATTTCAAGAAACTTTCACTATCTGTGTCCTGATTGGCCGATGGAAAGAGTGACGGGACGGCTTGGCAGTCGTAGGTTCTAATCTCTTTCAAGACACGGCCATGAATGAATAAGACTCTGACGGGACTGCAGAAGGAAAAACAGACGGATAAAGAGCGAGAGAGTGGACAATCCACCTTCTCGTTCACCTCCTCTTTGATCTAACCCTACAGCGCCCTTTAACGTTCTCATCTGACTGATCTTCACCCCTGAAGAGTTTTTCTCCACCCCTTTTTACACACACACACACACACACACACACACACTCTTCTTTACTCTACAAGAGTCTACAGACCCTTCACTTTATATCCATTCCAGGCACAAACAAGCTATTATTTGACCTATAAAACTAGACTTGTTGTTTTTGACACGTTAAAATGTGACATCAACGATGTTAATCAGCTGTCTGCCGACAAATTTTTTTAAAATCGAGATACTTTAATTAAACATCCCAGGGCCAGATGGCTACATAAATGTGCGTAAATATCATGTCTGTGGCGTGATAATGAAACTCCATTATCATGCCAGAAGACAGCGTCTCTAAGAGTAGTGTGTGTATTCTCCGACAGTAAAGCTGTCAGATCTCACTAACGCTGTCATTAGAGGTATTAGACAGGGAGACAACCTGCTAGAAACCCTCAACGCCTCAAACCCCGGGCCTTGTTTCACACAAACACACACAACCATCTGTTAGTAGCCTATACTGGCAGCCCCAAACCCCCCTCAGGCTTTTGAGAGGGACATCAGAGCGGACTCCATGGGGGCTGCATTAGGGATCAAAGCGACGGGGAAGGGGACAGACTTTATGGAGGACATGGGTCAGACAGCTACAGAGGTGGGGTCGCCACTGGGCCAGAGCCACAGAGTTTTCTCGTACTTGTACATACAGAATGGCGGCGGGGAAATAATAAGGTTTGGTCTGATTGTGTACTGGTCTTAAAAAGAACTGCTGAAGTTACTGAAACACATTTGCTCATAAAAAAGCTATATATATATATATATATATATATAAATATATATATACACATAAAAGATTTTTTTAAATTAAAAACAAAATTATCATATATAAATCTGTGTGTATGTGGGGCAAAAAAGTATTTAGTCAGCCACCAATTGTGCAAGTTCTCCCACTTAAAAAGATGAGAGAAGCCTGTAATTTTCATCATAGGTATACCTCAACTATGAGAGACAAATTAAGAAAGAAAAATCCAGAAAATCACATTGTAGGATTATTAATTAATTAATTGGTAAATTCCTCTGTAAAATAAGTATTTGGTCACCTACAAACAAGCAAGATTTCTGGCTCTCACTGATGAAGTTTGCTAGAGAGCATTTGGATGATCCAGAAGAGGATTGGGAGAATGTCTTATGGTCTGATGAAACCAAAATAGAACTTTTTGGTAAAAACTCAACTTGTGGTGTTTGGAGGAGAAAGAATGCTGAGTTGCATCCAAAGAATGCTTTGGGGATGTTTTTCTGCAAAGGGACCAGGATGACTGATCCGTGTAAACGAAAGGATGAATGGGGCAATGTATCGTGAGATTTTGGGTGAAAACCTCCTTCCATCAGCAAATGCACTGAAGAAGAAACGTGGGTGGGTCTTTCAGCATGACAATGATCCCAAACACACCGCCTGGGCAACGAAGGAGTGGATTCGTAAGAAGCATGTCAAGGTCCTGGAGTGGCCTAGCCAGTCTCCAGATCTCATCCCCACAGAAAATCTTTGGAGGGAGTTGAAAGTCTGTGTTGCCCAGCGACAGCCCCAATACATTACTGCTCTAGAGGAGATCTGCATGGAGGAATGGGCCAAAATACCAGCAACAGTGTGTGAAAACCTTTGACCTCTGTCATTACAACAAAGGGTATATAACAAAGTATTAAGATCAAATTTTGTTATTGACCAAATACTTATTTTCCAGCATAATTTGTAAATAAATTCTTTAAAAATCCTACAATGTGATTTCCTGGATTTTTCCCCCTTCATTTTGTCTCTTACTAATAAGACACAAAATAATATAAAATAATAGACCCTGCACAAATGGATACAAATAGCCTCTCTCTCATTTTTTTATGTTCTGTTGTGACAAAAGTTCGAGAAAAAAAACGGAACAGATAAATAAATACTTTTTCTGATTATTATTTTCATATCAATTTAAAATCATCATATACATAGTTAATGACTTAATAATTTACTTTTATAAAGCAAAGACATTTTTTAACGTTACAAAACGTTTCTATTTTGAAAATGCCTACCAACAAATAGTAGTATTAATAAATTGAAATAAATACATTACTTATAATAATCCCAGACATAAAATAATGACCTTAGACAAAAATGGGTACAAATAGCCTCTTTCTCATAAATACATTTTCTCTCAAAAATAACAACAGATTGATATGTGGCATTGTGAAAGAAGAATTGCTTTAGAGGTATAGAGAACTATTGGATGTGGAATATACACAATAAGACCAGCTAAATTAAATAGAAAATTAAATATAATGTTTTCAAATTGTTCAGCACTGAGCAACATAAATAAACAGAACTAAATGGCCCTCAGAGTACAAGTGATTGACAACAAGGCCTTTGATTTTCACAGCTGTCATTTTAAGTAAAGACGGTGTATCAAGTTCCATCCTGTAGACTGCACGACGCTCAATCTAAAAAATCTCGAGACATCCAGATAATCCTAATCTAGAAATTTAGAATCTTACCGGCAAAGAGGCTCCACAAGGTCTTTGTCGAGAAAGTCATGGTCCCTCTTGACAGAAGATATTTCAATGGGAAACTGGGAATCTGTAGGCAGAGACAGAAAACAGATCACTCCTCTACCCTGTTCAAAAAGTTTAATGTAACCAATGTATTCAGAGTGAGCGCTCACCAAAGTTCACATGTCGATCAAGCACATGTTCTTTATTGTTATTGTCATCGAAGCAAATCAAAAACACAAATTAAAATGGAATGTGATTAATACGAAACAGAGAGATAAAACTCTTTTAGTTTGTCTATCCAGACATCTGCAGAGGTTCTGCAGAGGATCACACAGCAGCTGTGGTGTAATTCTTATAAATCAAAAGCAATCTCTGGCAGACGCTCCTTCACTGATTACATTATACACAGCAGACAGGCTCTGAAACTGAACCAGAGGTTATCGCATGACTCCCTCGATTCGACTCAAGCAAATGCAAATAACTAGCATTAGAAGGATGAACTGATAAAGATGTGCTCTAAGGTGTTTTCCCATTGGAATCTGGGAGTTCTCTATTTATGCAATAATGCCATAATGACCTCACAAAGGCCAAACAGAGCTTCTTCCATTTTATGATTTTTCTCATGAGACGCAAACTCTGAATTTACACAGAATTAAATATAGAATTGTTGACATTTATCACTCATTGACGTAAAGTATCATAAGGAGGAGTCAGGGGAACAGAGAGAGAGAGAGAGCAGCGGAGAGAATAGTATCCTCTCGACCCCTCGGAAGACTGAGGCAAAGGCCTGTATTTTCCCGGCAGTGATAATGAAGACTTTTTCCCATGACCTCTTCCTCCCTTTGGATAGAAACTCTAGCCTGCAAATAGCTCGCCGCGGCCCTAAAACGACTAGAAAAGATAAAGAGAGAGAGGGGAAAAAAAATGTGCTGACAAAAGAAGAACACAGCTGTGTAAATGCGTTTTTTATTCCATATGACTGAAATGGAAAATCAAGAATATTTCAGATGATCACAGCTTGGCCCAGCTGAGGTGGCATGGGATAGGGGTGATCTCAGGCTCAAAGCAACAGTCAGCTCTCTTCTCTCTCTCGTCCTGCCGCATTCCTGATTTTTTACCGTCACTTAACCTCACAGCTGCAGCCACACTGCAGATATTTGTTGAGGCAGATGAATCAACGAGCAATTCTTTGACATCTGTGTGTATGTTTATAGATATGAATCCCACTGCTTACCCTCATAAAGTTGGGCATACTGTGGGAATCCCGCCGCCCTCAGCCAGTCACATGCCTCCTTTGCCTCGATTTCTGCAAACAAACAATGACATGATTCTTTAAATGTTTATTAAGCAATTTCGACCTGATCACACACACACACACACACACACACGTTCATGTTCAGATTAATTTATAAATATTATAACTAGCTATTTGCCTCAATAAAGCAAAAACATGCATTGCAATGTAATTGCTGCAATATTGCGTATGCGATGCTTTAAAATTGTGTGCACATATATAAATACACATACATACACACACATGTGTCTCTTTTTGTGTTTTGTCTGGATTCTTTAACAACACATTTCATTGAGAAAGATCCACAAGAGTAAAAACAAAGCGTCTCTCAAAATAAGCCGCCATAAAAGCGGATGGGTCAGGAAATGACCTCACCACAATCTGACAATTATATCCTTTTCTTACAGGATTCTCCACATACTTGCGCTAAATTACACATTTGCTGCACAGAAACCACTCGCAGTCTGCAGAAATCTCCCTCTGAACACAACACTGAACGTTTACATACAGCGCTCTCAAACTAATATGAAGAAAAATCTAACAGGGGTTCTTACACCGGTCGTTCTCATCACTTCATCATGAAGAAGAAACATGTGTGTCCCTCAGATCTGATCATCTCTTTTTTTCCAAGCTCATGAAAAGTCCTAAATCTGGTTCAGTCAGCATACGGTCCAGTTGTGTCGACAGCTGCCGCAGATAGCTCCCTGCTCCTACTCTGCCCTGTCCCTTTCTTTTGTCCTCTCTCGCTCGCTCTAGTCTAGAACATCCTCACTCTGACTGATGTGCTCATCCTCATAGTCTTTAGGCTTGCCTTCATCCTGTACCTCAAAACTCTCTCTTTGTACCTTTTTGAGCAAACCGTAACCAAAAAGTTGGTTTTGATTTCACAATTAATTTTAGATCGATTATTATGGATATATATCAGGTACAGTAAATGCCAGATTTTCTATAATTCTCCTATAATTCTCTCGGTGTGTTCCTTCATTGAGCTGAGATGATGAAAGATGCTACATGTGTTATGGAATAGAGCACCATTAAGTGACAGAAGCTGTCACGCTAACTTCCATTTCACACATGACTTAGTCAAAGAGAACAAAAACTAGGCACAAACTCTGTTTTGAAACATGTGGATGTGTCATCAAATACATTTGTAGAAGAACAACATGTTGATGCCTAAATCCCTTTCTGGTGTTTTTTACTCTTTCTGCTTCCGATCTGACACTCTCATTCCTCAGTTTGTCCGGTTCCTGGCGGCAGGAAAAGAATTCCTCACACTTTGGTCTACAGCACAGTCCCTAGTGATTAGCTCTCCCCTGAGGGGTATGAATTACTGATTTTACAATCATACCACTGACAAACACAAAGTCCAAGTCTGAGAGACACACATTCCCTTCACAGCACTCATGTGTCATATAAATGTCATTTCCGCTGCTCCTCTAAAGTACGCACTAAAGGGACACATTATGGAAAATAAGACTGCTCTTGCTCTTTGAACAGTTCATACTATACAAACACATGTCTAGTTACAACGCATAGCTGTTACAATGCATAGCTCATTTGTAAAAGAACTCATTCAGAAATTTGGACAATTATGATATCACAGATTAACATATGAACGCCCAAGCAAAGTAACACGTCAACTACTATTTAACAACATACATCATAGATGTACAAAAATTGCATCTTTTCAATACTAGTTCAGCATGTTTAGAGTCACACTCACACATGGAAGCAATTAGAGAAAGACATGACGAGGCCTTTTTACAGCGCAAACACTGCTATCAAGAAACTGCGCTCGGTGGGGGCAGTCAAGCATGCTGTCACAGGCAGGAAAAGCCCCCCTTGTCAACCGCTGTGGATGTTTGTTCTGTTTTAATTCAACTGTTCATTGAAAGAGCTAAATAAAGCTTTGGGCTTTCGGATCGCACAAGGAGTTGATTATCAAACGACAGGTTCATGTTGTGTAATGTTATGTTGTGTAATTATGGGCATAAGCGTGAATAAAACATGACATTACATGAGTTTTTATGAGCTTTGTGATGGTCTTAAACATCTACTGAAGTGTGATAAAAAAGTGAATCGTAATGATGTCATATCGCTGATGAAAATAAGTAATCAGTCAGCAAACACTATAGAAAATGTCATTAAAGAGTCATAAAACACACTCTTTCAGTACTGGTTAGCGCTCACTACAGTTTAAAAAAATGCTAAAAAAGTGGGCGTGGTGCGCTGCTGAGTGGAGGGGGAGGGGTTCAGTTAAAACACAAATAAATGCACAGCGATTTAAATTGGAAAACATATATATGACTGTGCTGTTGCACCTCTGATAACTTATTAGATAGCTTATTCAGCTGCATTTCACAGGTTAAGCGGTAAAAACGGTTACATGAATGAATCGCGTTTGTGCCGTCACCAAACTCTTATTACAAAGCCAAATCATATACTCCTCCAATCCATTAATATTTCTCTCAGTTAATGAACGCGATCTCACAGTTTGAAGCCTGAGTGTCTGTCCAGATCCATTTCTCAATGGCTTTGAGCAAATCAATACATCCTGTTTTGAATTAAGTGAAGCCTCTTCTAATAGGATAAGAACACACAGTCTCATGAATAATTTAAGACACCAACGCATCATAGATGTGCTATAGTCCATTGCCACGTCACAAATTGTGACATCACCACAATGAAGATTTTAAACCTGGAAGATGAAAATAGTAGCCTGGGCCCGCCTGGCCCTACATTCTATTTCGCGAGCAAAGTCAGTCTGGCCAAGCTGCTGTTTTAGAGCATTTCAGATTCCCAAAAAATCTGAACCAATGAGAAACGAGCTCCACCCCACCCCCCCACCCCCGGCATGACAGAGGCGGTTGTAACGCGATGACGCAGCAGTTCTGCGACCGGATTCGATACCGGCTTTCAAACATGGCGTGTACCAACAAACAGCAACAAACGTTCGACTCTGCTGTTGCAGCTGTTTTGAGAAATTTTCATGACAGGTTTTCTTTGAAAGCGGAGCAGAATTAATTAAAGTAAGTAAAGTTATTTTCCTACTGCTTTAATGAACCTAGCTACAATTGGTTATGGTGGCTTCAGGTTTCGTCACTACGCATACGTCATCGGAATGTGTGGTCTGATTGGTTGTAGATTCATCCAGTAGTATACAGAGGCATCTGATGGACGCAGGTTAAGCCTTGCCTCTCAGAAGGCGGGTAGTAAGGCAGCTTGGCCAGACTAAGCTCCTACAAGCTTTATAGTCGCGGAACCCAGGCTATGAAAATAGCTCAAAAAAGCTTAAAATTCACCAGTTTTCTCCAACAGTTAAAATGATCGGATGGTAGAATTGTCTTCTATGACATGCAACACAAACATCTTTGACAAAGTCTGGGGTTTCATGACCCTTTTAAAAAATTATAATATCTTGCATCTCCAAAACAGACTTTTCTTTTTATCCAGAGTCATCTGGTTTGTTATGTTAGGATAATATTGGATGATACTACTATTTGAATATCTGGAATGGGGGTGCAAATAATTGCATATAAATTTGTCAAAATAAAGTTCTTAGCAATGCATATTGCTAATGAAGCTTTGATAAATTTAAAGTTACAAGAAATCTACTAAATATTTTATTGGAACATGATCTTTACTTAATATTACAATGATATTGGGCATACAAGAAAAATCTATTATTTTGAGCCCTACAATGTATTTCTGGCTATTGCTATAAATATACCCCAGCGATTTAAGATTGGTTTTGTGGTCCAGGGTCACAATTATTAAGTAGCACAACTGCTTTCTAACATTGAACATAAGAAATGTTTCTAGAGAGGCAAATCAGCATATTACAATGATTTCTGAAGGATTATTTGACTCTATAACCAGGAGTATTGGCTGATAAAAATTCAGCTTTGCCATCAAAGCAATAAAGTAATTTTTAAAAATACATTAGAATTGTAATACTTCTCAACATACTACTGATTTTAACTCTATTTTTGATCAAATAAATGCAGCTTAAGTGAGCATAAGAGACTGCTTTCTTAGTATATGTCCAATTGTAGTGGTAAAATACAACATTTTAAACATTTAAAATAAACCATGACAACTTCTTTATATTTATTTACAATTGGTTAACCTCAATTTCCTGCTCACCAATATATATATATATATATAAAACTTGCACTGTTCTTGGAATAAAAGTAGTAAAAAAAAACATCTAAATGAAGCTCTCAAATAAAGCCCAACCACTGGGCTTGTTTTGCAGAACAAGAGACTCTGGGACCTTCTAAAGCTCAGAGGGGATTCTGGGTAGGCCTGAATCCAAGGCATAAGAATAAAGAACTGCTGTGAAGTCATGAGTTTAATTAACACATTCCGCTAATATCTAATGTCCCCCGCCAACAACCAAAGGACCGAACCAACACAAAAGGTCCCCAAAACAATAAACCTCAACATAACCTAAAGCAAAGCAGCATGCAGAACATGAGTCAGCCAAAGCCACACACTTAACACAAACACCCTGATAAAAAGAAATGTCACACAAACAAACACACAGCGTTCACCTCTGCATAGCGCTACGCTGCTATGGCATCTAATCCCAGCAGTCAGGACACGCAGCCCCTCATGACCCAGGCATTCCTGATCACCTCGACGTGACAACAGGCAGTGCGCCATGAGAGAGAGCAGCAGGCACAGATGCCACGCAGAGCCTGGATGCCACGGGGCGCAGGGCACAATCAAAGACATTCTTGTTTTGATTGAGCAGGCAAGACCTCTGATTATATAAGAACACAGGTCCTGTGTCCTTAAAAGTCACCTCAGCCCACAAATGACTCTCTCAGATTTTTACATTCCTTCCGTTTTTTCCCTCTTCTCCCACTTACTGCTTTAGTTCTGGTTATTCCTGCTTTAAAAGTCAAAAAAGGAGACCTAGAGATGGTATCAGTTTTACAAATTCAATGCTACAGTAAAACATTTCTACATTTCTGTATTTAAAAAGTCTGATGAATGCTAAAAACACTGACAGACAGAAAATACCCAACATTAAAGATGCTGTATGTCATTTATTTTAATTTTATTTTATCAAAGCATAAAATACAATTTCTGCTGATATTTAGTAAACATGCTACTTCCATATAATTGTTCCTGTGAAGGAAAATGCTACACTGCCTGTTTTTCTATTTTGAAACGTGTGTTTTGTTTCAGAATGTCTGTCTGTGTTGTTGTCTGTGTTATTCCCACTGCCAATAGAATTTCAACACCTTGGGTTGCCAGTTGGTAAAAAAAACGCACAGTGTATTGCAGCCATAGAAGCCAACAAACTAACTGGATCTGAGATCATATTTTGTTCCTGACCTAGGTTTTACTCACCGACTACGGGCATATTAATATGTGGATAAATCAGCTAATCAATTAAGGCTTGTAGACCTTCAATGTCAAAAACGCACATTCCTGTTGTGTGTCCTCAAACCGCCTGAGCTTCAAGTCTGAGGAACAGAAGGCGGGAGAAACAATTCTTTCCAGTACTTTGAATTTGGACAGTTTTTCAACTTCTTGCTGTCAATATTACATACATCACCTTTACAGAGTATTTAAAGCAACATACAAAACTAAAACGCAAACTTAATGTAATTGAAATGCACTTAGGCCCGGTTTCATAGACAGAGCTTAGGCCAGGATTAGGCCATAGTTCAATTAGGACTAAAATGTTATAAGGAATTTAAGTAAATTTCATAAACATGCCTTAGTAAAAAGCATTACTGGTGTGCATCTTAAGAAAGAAACAAAGGCACTGACATGTTTTAAGATCAGTCTGTGCAAGTTTCTTTTGGTTGAAACAGCTCATTCTAGGCTTTTTTTTCAGCTCAGCTTTCAGTCTAGGACTAGACTTAAGCTATTAAGTTTGTGAAACCAGCGGTTACCCACACGGAAATAACCTATATAAACATATATGTTTTAATATAGGTTTTGATATAGGTTTTTAATATATGTGACATA
>JAUMHQ010000065.1:11579210-11624082 GCA_032361165.1 Enteromius paludinosus | reverse complement strand
GGGTATATCTCATAGGCAAACTCTGGTTTAATGAATCTATTATGTATTTCCTTTTTATTCCTGTTTTTATGAAAGTATGAAGATGTGTCATACAGAGATGATGATTTTTGTCTTCCATAGTTTCGGAAGTCTGCCTCGGCTTGCTAGTAATCACGTCACTACTAGAGCAAGCTCCTGATTGGTTAACGCGGCACAAATTTTCGCCAAAGTTCAGATTTTTAAACTTGAGCGTTTCGCGCGAATCACGCGTCAAACGCGTCGCAGGATGTCTAATCGAGTCTTTGCATTGACTTAACATGTAAATCACTCGCGCTTGACACTTCATTCGCGTCCGGTGTGAACGCACCTTTAGAAATGTTTTTTGACATTCTATTTATGAATATTCAATGAGGTAACGTTAAACAAATTTAGGTTTTTGGTGGAAACCACGCGGTGTGCGCTTTTTTGTTTAAATGAAGATCATGATGATTCTAACTGCTTATTCTGGTTTAGTTTCTGGAGCAGAAATATGGATTCTATCATTGCAGTAAGTGCAATATTCGATGGGAAAGTGCGTTTGTGTGGTGCATCTCGGGAACCTCCAAGGTAAAGGGCTTTTGAATTTCAAACATACAGGTCCGATTTCACACCCCAAGATTAAGCCATAGTTCAATTAGGAAATGTTGGTAATTTTTCTAAATGGCACTTCCACAGGTGTACTTCAAGCAGCACTGCAGGAAGTGCCAGGCGGGACTGAATCCATATAGGGTGGAGTCCATTCAGTGCCAGGTAGGAGTAGTCAAAGTGCACTTGAAGCTGCATTTTAAAGTTTGACCCATGTTCTGTTTCACCAGGTTTGCTGCAAGACTCGCTGCTGCTGTGAACGGAAGCAGAGACACATTGACATGCGCCGTCCTCACCGCCAGGATCTGTGCGGCCGCTGCAAGGGCAAAGGCCTTTCCTGTGACACCATCTACAGTTTCAAGTACATAGTCTGATTGTTAAGGTGTATAAATGTTTTAGAATATGCATCGGAGGCTCAAGTGACGTGTTGGGTGGAATGTATTGTATTTTTGTATTCCAATAAATTTATAAAAATAAAGTATTGCAGCATAATACCAGTGTCGGCGTGACAGTTTCTGCTTTGTGATGGGGTAGTTACCCCAAAAATGAAAACGGTCATGGTATTCATTATTTTTTTTTTTTTTTTTTTTTTTTTTTAAAGGGCCATTTTTAAGTGTATTTTAATCTTCTTACTGTATTTTCTGACCAGTTAATAAACCGATGACTGTGTCTGGATGTCAATACTTGTCGAAATGAAATCTTGTGTTTGGCATGTTAAGTGCATACTGTACAGTTGCTGACCCTCCATTAACTGCAATACAACTGAAATGTTCCCAGTCCTAGAAATGTAGCAAATACATGATGAAATGGTCTGTCCACCAAGTAATCACCAAAATGGTGAAAGGCATAACTCAGGGGGAGTAGAATGGTTTGAGCAAATATTTTCCTTGTGCAAAACTTATGTCATCGTGTCAAACAGTTGACACGTGGAAGTTTTGCTGATGTATTTACTTAGTTTCTGGGGCTGGAAACATCTGTTGTGTTGCTGTCAATGGAGGGTCAGAAAGCTTTCTGCTGTCATGAAAAATATCTTGATGACAGAATTTTCATTTTGAGGTAAACCAACCCTTTAAAGGAACAAATAATGGTAAACAAGTGATTATTCTGAAAAACTTAACTTTTTTGCAGTTTGCATGTTCTGACCGTTATATTTGGCTTTAATATTATGCATGCACAAATAAAACTAAGTATCATTGCTCATTTCCATAGTTAAACTCCCATTGTAAAATCATGAACTCTCTGAAAGCCATTGAATGTTTTTGACCTTGCATCCAGTTCTTGTGCAGACTTCAGAATAACCCAAACGGCAAACTGGAGAATCTGAACATGAAATCACAATTTACTTCACAAAAGCGTTAAGTATTTACACGGGGGAAACAATGACAATATTCCCAAAGAGGCTTTACAATGTGCAATCTCTCTAGGCATGCACTAGTGACGAACACTAATCTCCATGTGATGCCTCCCTTTTCCACTTTATACAAATAACATTTTAATAAAATACAACTTTTAATAAATACAATTCAAAAGTAAATACAATAATGCATGCTTGGCAACTGACAAAGAACAATTTTGAAAACTATGTTCGACACACACCGATTTCTTAAATACAAATTTACCCTAAACATGAGCCTGTGTACAGTGGAGCGCAGGACGTCGATTGAAACGCAGCCAAACAATCTCATACCAGCACTTCAGCAGTAGTAGCTTATCAGTCGTGTGAACAGATCGCTGAATGTCAGCGTGTGCGGGTGCGGAGGCTGATATTTAGCGGTGCGCCAGTGATTGACAGGTTCACAAAGACACAAGCTCTCAGCTTTAAACAGTTACAGTTATCGTGACGATGACCCAAGACATACAGACAGTTTCCTGTTATCATTCCTTCTTCAGTTTTGCAGCATGTCCTGATCGCTTTTAAAGACATTCTTGAACAGTTACAGTAGAAAGGCATCCATTTCAATGATCCATCATTGCACATTCCCCACGTTAACAAACCAACCAAGTGGAAGTTATCACTCAGGTGCTTCCTTTCCAAAAATGCAGCATCGCTTTCAGTAGCAAACAGGATTTTTTTCTTCTCGTGGTTTACGACATGAAAATGTCAACATAGTGCAATAATTAAAAGACGCGTTTGAGTGGCTCAATCCAAGGAATCTCGCAGGAGCAGCTCCGTTTCTCCATTATTGCTGCACATTTGAGGACCAGAGGACACGTTCACTCTCAGGAGCCCTTTCCTATTCAGTACAGTCAAGGATGCTCGTGCAAGTTTCCCTAAGAAGGGCACAAGTTTATGAGTTACACCCTCAAACGGGTGGCAGCACTCCCAAACGTCACACTGGATCTGGCCTGAAGCGGGTGGCAGGAGCGGAGGGTCGTGGGATGAGGGTTGGTGCAGGAGAGGTTGGGTGACTATGGAGGAATCCAGGGTTGGGGCGGTCCAGGCCAGGGCTGGTGTGGGGTGCTGCAGGCGTCCTGTCAGAGACTCACGCCGGACACGCTGGAGTCTAGGAGGCTGGATGAGATCACCTGGTACCCCTGAGCGCGGCGGATCATGTCCCGGATCTCTCCGTTGAGCTCCATGATCTTTGTGCAGACCTCTGACATGTCCTTGTTCGAGCCCACCAGGGCAAAAGTGCCAGTTTGGCCCAGAGTTTGGTGGCGGAAGTAGACGTTGAGGAGAGTCTGAATCTCATCCTCTGAGCTGCCACCGAAAATGTCATTTGGCCAAATTCGTCTAAAAAGTAGAAGAATGTTTAGTCAATTTTAACTACAGTACAATTCTATGCTTCTCAGTATCAAGTTTACAATGGAAAATAACATGCCGTTAAACATGAACTTAATTAAAAAAATAATTAATTAATATATCTATATATAATTTACTAAATGGATTTCCATTACTAATAAATAAAATTAACATTATAAAACATTTCATGTTACAATTTTAAGGTTGTACATGAACAGTCTAAATAGTAATAATACAAAAAAAAATTTTTTTTTAATAAAAAATAAAATATAATCTAATAAATAAAATAAGAATAAATGAAGAGCTAACAAAAAACTAAACTTAAAAAACAAATTGATAATATATAATAATCTATAGTACCCAATTAGCAGAGTTTTGTCTCCCTCTAGTGGTGTCATATCTCACCTGCACTCTTGAGTGTAGCGGATGGCCATAGAGAACTCGCTGTTGTTCAAGCACTCCAGGATGGCCTGTACAGCTGCCTCCGAGCTGGGGAAGATGGACTGGGAGCCGTGCCTTTGCATGTCCTCTAGATCGCCTGCTAATGAGGCTTCTGCTAGCCGCAGGCAGTTCTTCAGATCACTCAGTTCACGCGACATGTTCCACAGCTATACAGATCGAAAGCACATGATTAGGACTGAGCCAGCTAATTTTACAGTCAGCTAAACTTATTTATTTTTCTCTCAATTAGTACATTTGTCAAAGATGCGCTACATAGTTTCTTAAGTTTTGCTGGCTGATGCAACCTTGGTATTGGACATCTTTCAGCACAGATGCAGGGCAGCAGAAAATGTGTACGGCTACTGTTTTCACTGCAGAAACTGTCACCAAGTTCACAGTTTAAGTTTAGACCTCTTTTAGCTAATTTAAGTATTGCTCAAATTACATCAACCAATCCTAATTAAACCAAAATGAGATCAAGTATATCACTAATGGGTGTACTATGTACCTCTGGCACAGAGCTGATGGTGTTCACTTGTCCGATGAGTTTACAATAGGACTGAAACAGCAGAAGGAGCTGGAAGTGAAGTTTGTACAGTCGCTGACACAACTCCAATTGCTGTGGAAGATACAGATACATTAGTGATATGACATACTAAAATAACCATATATACAGCCACAAAGATTTACTGTAATACACAACTCACTGAGTATGTCTTGTATGCATTGAACAATTTAAAAATATATATTTATTTTACTTCTGTAGTTTTTAAGACCATTTACATGATCTTAAAAGTGTGGTTATTCAGCATAAGTTTGTGTAAGATCATGCAAGTAAAGCTCACTGACAGATAAACTGAACTGAGTGCATGTAGTGAACTACAAAGCTGCAAACACAGATCACTTGCTCTAACAGATCAATAAGAGAACGGTTTTTAGCTTTTAAACTTACAGCCAGAGTTTCCATTTGCTGTAGAGCATAAAACAGGAAAGAGTTGAGAAGGGAGAAACAGATAGCATTAATACCCAGCATGCGATCCGTGAGACTGTGCCACTATGCTTTAAAATCCCATCCACATAATTAGAAGATTAGTTCCAGTCGCATTCAAACCCAGAACCCAAGCCATATAAATCATGCACAGGATGATAAGGAGAGTGACAAGAAGAAGAGTGCGGAAATATAACCTTACATATTGCATTGATAAATACTCTACAGTTCAAATGGTTGGAGTCAACAGAAAATGAATAATTGTATTCAGCAAGGATGCAGTAAACTGATCAAAAAATTATTAAGCTCAACTGTTTTCAACATTGAAAATAATAAATATTTCTTCAAAACAGCGTATTAGAGTGATTTCTGAAGAATCGTTTAACACTGAGGTACTGGAGAAATAGCTGCTGAAAATTCTGTGCATCACAGAAATAAAAAAATTGTAATGATATTTTACAATATTAGTATTTTCACTGTTTTTGGTCAAATAAATGCAGCCTTGGTGAGCACAAAACACTTCTTTCAAAAATATTACGAAATCTTACTAACCCCAATCTTTTGAATGGTAGTATATGTGACCCACTTAATTGCGTACATATTATAAATGTTCATTTATGAAAACAGTGGTAAGATGGAAGAGCTTTGTAAGGGCATATACAGCTATTTTCACCTTCTCCTCAGAGTCTCCAGGCTGACAGGTGATCACACCATCATCAGGATACCTTGGAAATGTGGCCTTACAGTTCTGCAACCACTGTGGAAAGAGCAGATAATACAAGCATGATGCCTCTTTCAGTGCAAGAGGATTCAAAGTTTTACTCTCCACCCTGTCAGTCTGATCACTTAAAGACTTGGCACACTGCTAGTACGTCGCAAGAATGGATGTCTTACTTATTTCTTAGAAGCTTAGCAGGCTAGAATGACTTACTGAGACGACAGCTTCTTCCCGGGTGTTGAATGTGTCCAGATACTCCTGCAGCTCAAGAACACTGAACTTCATCTTCTCTAGAAGCCCATAAGAAACAATCTACAAGAGGACAGATAAAACCTAGCATAAAAATACTTGAATACCTGAATGTTATTTAGGTTAGGTCCCTGAGGCATGGCTTCACGCAATCAACTTTGAATATCCACTTACCGTTTCTGCGTCTACATACAGCGTGGGACAATCTGAGCATAAGGCCAACATCTCAGACGACTGCACAAATTTTGACCCAATTCCCCTCAGGCCATCTCCAAGGTAACTGGCAGCATCGCTGGTCAGGGAGCAGAACTTATTTTGGATGTACTGTAGAAAAAAACAACATTTTAACAATGCTAAAAAGCTACCTGTGGACGTCTAAATAGCTAACGTGAATAGAAATGTTCGAACAAGACTGTGAACATATAAAGGGTGACTTTACCTGGAACATTGTGGAAAAGATGTGGAAGGTGTAAACAGCGCAAGACCCATCCGTATCACACAACAGCTGGTTAATGTGACTCCGCCAAGCTTCTTCGGCATCGTCACACACCATGGGCTGAAAAGCTGCCAGGATGGCAGAGAAAAATGGGGAGGGTGGAGGAGGAAAGCCCAGCTCATCCAGATCATCTCGGTCCTCCCCAAAATGGTAGCTATTGAAACCAGAAGAAAGAGGTTATCCTTCAATAACCATGCCAGTGACCAGTCTAATGATATAAAACTGTTCTGATGTGTTCACCTGGGCAGGGAGTTTGGGTTCTGGCAGATTCCAGCTCGGTTTTGTTCTGCAGGAAGGTCCAGATTAGTGCTAGAGCCACAGTCAAACCTCATTGGCAGCTCATTTACACCAAATGGCAGGTCATCCTCTTGGATATTTGACTCCTCGTCTTCTGGTAAAACCTGTGAAGATAACTGAAGGTCACTTGTAGTCTTTCATCTTTTTGTTTGTTCTTATTGTTTCAGACTCAACTCATCTGTTATGTAATTATTTACAGTAAAAAATCATGTTATCATGTTCTAACCTTCCTGAGTTTAAAAAATGCAGCCCTACTTTCTTCAGTATACACTTATTATAACACATTATCTAGGTTCTATGTTCTATTTGCAACCTTGCAGAATAAGTTTGAATGAGCTTAATGCAATTTTAAACATACAGGTGGCATGATGTGGTCATCTGGAAGTGATGTTCCCAAGCAAGGTGTAGCAGCATTAAGAGAATTTGGGTCAGCTGATGTGGTGTCGTAGGAAGTGGACAGAGAATCTGTATGATTGGTGTCCTCTGAGGGGGAGAGGTTCATGGTCTGAAATCAGAAATTGCCCAGTTTTTGAAAACTACTACACAGCTAAAATAGACAGAATGAATAGAAGAAGTAGTTGGGTGGGTAGACAGACAGACAGACAGACAGACAGACAGACAGAGAGAGAGAGAGAGAGAGAGAAGGATAGCACATACTAGTTGAGAGTGGGAGAGGCTTTGGCTGGTGGAATTGGACTCTTCCTCAGAGGAGTCATCGGAGTCCTGTTGGGGGTCGTGTAGGCCAATGCAGGGGGTGATGTCAGAGTGCTGGCTCTCCTCCAGGAGCTCAGTCAGATCTGTGCTGTCCAGAGAGCGCCGGCGCACTCCCCAGTTAAAGTTATCCATACTCTCACCCTATTAAAATAAACACACAGCACTGATTTAACAGCTATAAACTCTAGCACAAGTTAATATTGGGTGTAAACTATTCTGGCCTCCTCTGCCCCAGGGAGGAGACATAACACACTTCTAATTAATCATGCAAAATTTAACAACACATGCAAAAATATATTAAATACAATAGACCAATATCTGAAACTTTTTCAAACTTTGCAAAAAAAGTTGTTTTTAACAATCCTAAACCTGCCATTTTCTCGGACAAGTATTTACAATTCTAATAGTTATTTAACTGAAGTAGTGAGAAATGATTTAATGTGAATGAAATTAAAATGTTACCATGAGATGCTGCTAACATGCATTTCTACAGCATGTAATATGACACCCATATATGAAACTCAAAAAAACCCAACAACAACTAATCTCTTTAGCCACAGCAGTCTATGACAGATGAGAGTCTACACCACTGACACACATCATTTAATGTATGGAAATATGATCTCAGCCATCCTCTATGTCTCATGCTAACACAACTGTTCTTACCTGCAGCTCCTATGGCAGCACAGGAGAGAAAGAGAGAGAGTGTTAGCCAAGCAGTGAGAAAGACCAGAAGAAAAGCAATGGGCACAATAGTCAGGCGATCTCTAATCAGCTAAAGTGTTATCTCATTATCCAGAGAGAACATGAATGAAATAACTGAAAGAATAAGGAAAGAAAGAAAACTGAAAGACAAAGAAATTGGGTTTTTGTTAGTAGGAACAGGAATCGTCACTTAATTTAATTCATTCATTCTTATGAACTAATTCAATGATTCTAACAAAAAACTAATTTAATTACATGACGTCTGATTACATAACCAAAAAAAAATAAAGGAAAAAAGAAGGAATCAGTATTAGGTTTTTATTTTTTAAGAGACATAAATCCTGCATATATTTGACGTATATTTAAAACAGAAATCCTTATAAAATGGTGTGACTTTTGATTACATTTAATGCGATCTTTCTGAATAAAATATACATTTCTTAAAAAAATAAAAAAAAATCTTGCTGACTCTACACTTTTCAAAAGTGGTGCACAGATTTTTAAATGAAATGTATTTGTAATGTAATTTTTTTTTTTTTTATAATATGTATAATAAGTAAGGCAAAATTTGTGTGAGGCAAAAAGAATCAGATTTTCTACTCGCCTCTCCATCTTCCAGCTCTACGTCCAGGAAGTCAAAATCCCTAAAGACTCTGAACTGCTGCTCTGATGTGGTATCATCCAGAGTGTCCTCCCGAGTCCCATCCTCAGAGGACACCTGACTGGGCTGATGCTCCATGAGGTCCAGATCACCACAGGAAGAGAAGATCACCTGCGAAAAACATTAGATGCACAGTAGGTATTAATATAACATATTCATAGATTTAAACTATTATTTCTGCAATCTATGAGATCAAAGTCATAAGTATTACATAAGCAACAGTGCCACTGAGGACTTACAGATGGGTTCTTAGTGAGGCCAACTTCCTGTCCGCAGAGTGAAAGAACATTCACTAGCTTTTCTCTTGTTCGCTTCTGTTAAAATAAAAAAGGAAAACAGCAGTTGAAAAAGCAGACCCAGATTTCAAAGCAGCCTAAGAGACTGAAATGATTATTTATCCTCGTCTAAAATGATCTGTCACCTGCGATGACTGTGGCCGTTTCCAGCTGACTGGTACAAGGACGGTGTTTGAATTGGACCCTGAAGAGGTGGAGGATGTGCTACGGGTCACTGCGATCGCGCGGGCTTTCCCATCTCTCCCTCCTGATCCCTGCAGGTCATCATATCTGCGACCAATCACTGGCGTCTGGACACAAAATATACGTAAGTCATTTCAAAACAAACAGATAGACTGAACATAGACACTTAACCCCCTACACAAACATGAGCTCTCCAGCTCAACAACAGGCTCTGAGCAATTTGTAGGCACTCATAGACTCCATGAGTCATAGCCTTCCTGTTGATAAACAAGCATGTGTGGAAAAACAGCCTAATTGCTGAACTCCTTATCATTGCGCACATGCTACATCTGGACAGGATATCACTACTTTCATCAGGGTGGACCAGAGGAAAGGACTCAATTCTAGGAACTGAAAGTTTCCTGTAGTAGTACAAGAAGCCACAAGAGGGCAATCATACACAAAGTTGGCTGCAAAGAGGTCTTTGTTATTTCTGGAGAAAGCAGTACTTCTGGTGGTTCCTGCACCACCTGAATTCAAATAGGTATTTTTCTCTAATTACTATTAACTTCCTTGTTCCAGACCAGTTTTCATGACATGTGGAGATCATATCCTTTTTCTTCATTAGGTTTTAGTTGAAGCCCTTAGAGAGGCAGGATCTCAACCACACTTTATTCAGAGCGGTAATTAATCACAAATGCAGTCAAAACACATCTCCTCAAACTTCCATTGACTATTATCCCCATTTCTCCATCTGAAAGCAAGCTGAGAACCTGGGCGACTTCCCTTTGGTTTAAAATGTCTTAAAAACAAAGGAAAAGAGGCAGCGCCCTTCATGGGATCTGATCACCAATGCATGTTCAAAAACAACAACACTGCCACACCTGAAGAGGTGAATGAGTCAGAAAACCTGTGGAGTATAATCTAACTGAAAACTGATATTTTGAAAAGAAGACATGTTTGTGCCTAAAGGAAAGAGAAAAAAAGACATGCATGTGAATAAATGTATTGTGTGAACTGAGTAAAGTACCTCGGATATGTCAAAATGAAATTCCAGTGTCTTTCCTGGCAATGCTTTAGATGAGCCATCCCACATCATACGGCTAACCTCCAGGTGGGCTAGATCACCATGGGCATAGGATGGCAGGGACAGGCTGGCAGAACGGGAAACAACCAGCTTCAAAATGTTCAGAGCTTCCTTCCAGTGAACCGTCTGGAGGACACACACATATTAATATCACAAATGAGACTAAAGTTCTTGCAAATGACCAGATGAACCCTAAAATCAAGTGCTTCAGCAGAAGGATCTCACCTGTACAAATTTCTCGATGGTCTTTAGCACCTCTACATTGAAAGGTTTGACCTGAATTCCTGCTAAATCCATGTGGCTCAGCAGACTGTAGATGATCTGCAGCAGGGGCTGTTGCATGCTGGGTAATCCTTTATCTAGCAACTATAAAGAAAGCTGGTATTAAAAGGGTGCTCTTCACATATAATATCAGCTGCCGCGTATCTATCATTTTGTAGCTTATATTTGGACATTTAAGCCTCAGGACAGCTCACCTCAGCCATATATGTCACCAGACTGAGTGTGATGTCCGAAAAAGCCTCATGCAGGTAGCGACAGACCACATTCACCCATGAGAAGGGGTCTCTGGTGTAAGAACGAGTCTTATACAGAGTCATTACATGAGCTAAGTGAGAAAGTTTAGTGTTCTTGTCTTTCTCCTCCAGACACACCTAGAAAACACACCAGAAACAGTTATACTAACAGTCATTTATTAGATATTGTAGGTATTAAAACCTTTGGGAGCTCATTAGATCATTTTATACTTATATGGTGTAATATTAATTAAGTATGTAAGTATCCTAAATAGTTGTTAAATGCCTAACAAGTCTAGAAAAACACTTTTGAAGTTGGATATGCAGGGTGTCTTTTGTTATAGGAGAGTTTAGAGAAGAGCATGCAGGGCAGACCTGTGCGATCCTCTCAGCGCTTTCTTTACAAAACTGCGTAGGGCTACCGAAGTGTTGCACCAAGTGAGGCAGCAGACAAAGCACGTTCAGAGGAAAACCTGAGCAGGCAGAGAATAAAATGTGAAAAGTAGTAAATACCAATTTAAATAGCACGATTTTAAAACAAAAGCGTGGATTTTATGCTTTGGTTTAGTGAAATAAAATAGTGCATCAACATCTTGTTTTCTGTTGAAGGGATATTAGAATAAACTCTTCAGTCTCGCTTCAGTATGCAAATAGCTAAAGGAAAGTAAACAGTCAGTTGTTTTACAACAGAAAAGACCTTATAGCAACAAAGAAAACATTGTTTAAAAAAGGCTTACAGACACAAAAGCTACCAACAAAACATGACATGACTAGTTTGTACACACAGTTGTACACTGACGGAGTATACAAGTGGACAGGATTATTCGTTTTGTCATATTAGACCTATGTAAACAGGGTTCTACCCACCTATAGCCTGTGATGTGTCCACCACTGGCACTCGTGAAACAGGTGTAAGCTGACAGAACAGCTGAAGCGTGAGATCATTCGTGGCCGGAGAAGTGAATCCCTTCAGGAGCAGCTGCTGCAGTCCAGAAAAGCCACTCCACCTCAGCTGGGCCTGGAGCTTCTCTAGTCTTTCCCTGTTCTCCTGCAGATCCAGCGGAACCCGTGCCAGCAGTTTGTGAACCAGCCTCAATGACATCTGGTATTCGAATTCAAAGTCTGACTCCATGAGTGACACTGCCACCCAGAAGATGGTGGCGAGCAGGTTGGCGGGGTGACTGGAGTGGGAGGGGTCGGTGATGACACTTGTGTCAGCGCGGGTAGAGTTAGAGGACGTGCTGCGGGCCGATCGGGCGAGACCCTGTTGGGTACAAGCTTGGATGCGGTCCAGCGTGGCGCTGCGAGGAGGGTTGGAGGAAGAGTTTTCCCCGCTTTCGCCAAACTTTTTGGGGACGGAGTAGCTGCGCTGGTGCCTGTTCCGCTCGTTAGTGCCGCCCTCTTGGTTCAGGTTCAGCTGCCCTGTGCTTTTACGGTTTGGGTTGAGCTTCCCGCTCACCAGGAAGTCTGGAGAAGAATCTCTGTATGTGGAGGAGACATTGCAAATATGTGTAGAAAAAGGTATGATCAATAAACTATTTGTATTTTTTATTTGTAATAAACATTTTTGTATCAAAGTAAAAGTCTTGACTTTTGATCAATCTAATGCATCCTTGCTAAATAAAATCTTTATGAAAAAAATCTTATTGACCTCAAACCTTAGAATGGCACTGTACTATAAAATAATTTAGGTTGAAATGGTAGTAAAGCATAATGTACGGCATGCAATTCTCACCTCGTCAAAGCTGCCATAAGTTCACTGTTGTTCAGACATTCTGCTAAATTATCCACCACAGACTCTAGAGTGAGTAAAATCTCCATTACGTAACCCTGGAAGACAAAAAGATGAATATTATAGCAAAAAAATTTAACTAAAAATGATTTGACTACCAAATGCATTTAACCAATCGAACAGAAGAATTCCAGAGAGCTATTAATTATAGCATTTATTGCATGGATGTTCATTAATGTTATTTCTGATGGATGCACACCTGTACTTCATCCCCATGTTCCCCCACAACCTCCACCAGCCGCGAGAGCAGGTCAGATACAGCATGGGCAGAGAGCGGCTGTCTCAGGGCACGGAAGATCTGGAAAGAGCGTCCGGCATAATGGCGGGAGGAGCTGCAGAGGGCCGTCTGCAAAGCAACGTCGCTCAGCTGATGCTCTAGATGGAAATCTGACACATAACATTTATCAGTCGCTCGTGCCTATGAACAAGATATTTTGTAAACATGAAATATAACTGCATTAAAAATGTTTAGTAATTACCTGATTTGGACTCCTTGAACACAGAAACCACATGCCGCAGAAAGTTGGTGAGCTGCTCGGTGCTCTTAGAGTTGGGGTTCTTTGGCGTGATGTCTTCATGGCACCAAAGCGGTCCGAAAGCCCTGAGTAAGGACAGGACAGTACTCCATGCACTGTACCACCACCACCACCAAAATCACAAATACATGAACTACTGCTTTCTAATTGCCTAATTTAATGACTCTGGGAAATGCCCAATAGTTTTGCCAGGGAAATATATTTTAGAGATATTTATTAAAATTGTCTGAATTTTAAATGTGAAACAAATAAAATACATTTAATATAAACTAATGATTAAAAAATGTAACTAATTTAAGTAATTAAAGAATTAAAAGAATAATAATTAATAATAAATGGAATAAACATTAAGAATTTAGTTTAAAAATCCCAAATATTTAATATGAAGAGATTTTTGTGTCTTGCGCACCTGAAAACTCTATTTTCATCTGCAAATATCGAAACAACTGCTACGTATCTTTGCCACAAACCTGGTGGTGAGGAACTCAATGAGTTTATTGGTTTTCTCCTCTGATTCTGTGGAGGACTCATCCAGCTCCTCCAGCTCAGCTGTGATTTGTGGCAAGTTTCCGATGCTTCCTCCCAGGCTAACACTAGAGGAGGTGGAGGACGAGCTTAGTCCGGAATCCGCCACTGGTGATGCCTGCCACTCCCGCAGAAAGTCGAACCCCCCTGTTCAGAAGAAGAGTGTTGTTACGCAATGCACGCCGGTTATACATTTCTCAAATCATACCCTGGAGGTCCAACGCACTGCAAAGTTAAGCTCCAACCCTGATCAAACACCTACCTGTGATTTTCTAATGAACTAGTTAAATTCTGCAGTGTATTGGAAGTTCAGGGTAAGATTTGAAAAACCCTGTTATAAACAGTAGAGCAAATCTGTAAACGCTTAAACATTTTTCTTTTCTTATTGTTGAAAAATTAGATTTGTATTTCAAGCTTTTATTGTCAGCAGTGACTTTTCACACGGGTGTCTACTGAGGAACCAGTAAACAAAGAACCAGACACGTCAGTGACATTCAGGATAAAAGATTAAATGCCAGAAAAAACTCTTTCATAATGCAAACTGGGACTTGGCGGAGTGTCTGACCTAATTACCTTTTCTACAGCGAGAAAGACAAACAGCTGCCAAAAATACTTTGAATTCTATGCCAAAAAGAGCTAAATCCTCACCCTTGGGCTTTAGCTTCATAATAATTTCTCATTTGACCATTTAAGCTGTGATGAAAATGTAGGTGAATCTTATACTCACCCTGTCTGCTCTTTGCTGCATGTGATGTGACAAAATGAGGTCAGACGAGTTTAATGCAAAGCCTCTATGTGTGCATGATACATGTACAATGTCTTGCTGTGCAAGTTAGCATGACTGCTGTACAGTGGCTGTACTTAAAACAAGGAATTGTGAAATGGCAAAGACTGTGCCCAGAGGTTTACAGGTTGCTCTCCATATCACAATGATTTGAGTGTTGACTCTGTCTTAGAGGTTTTTCCTCCATACATAGAATCTTAGTATTTCTCAGCACAATTCACAATACTGATGACATCTTTTCTGTAATTCTACGGTGATTTTGATTCTTATGGGAAACATCTAGCAAGAAATTGGAATTCTTTTGTGCAATGTCATAAATAAATAGTCTATGTTTATTTCTGCTAGTTGTTGGTGTGTTTTTTTCATCATGTTGGATTCTGGGTAGAGAACAGATTTTACCTGTGTAGAGGTATTCGGGTTGGTAGCTGGATTTAATGGTGAGGGTCTTGTTGTCGCCAATCTCTCTGGTTAGTAACAATACAGAGGCGATGACCTGGAAGTTGTTGTTGCAGGAGAGGGCGATGAGGAGATGCAGGAGTAACCTCTTGCTGTGCTCAAATACCTCTGGCCGGTAATGATCCAAACCTGAGAGGACAGAGACGCACAGGTAAATGAACTGAACTGATTTGAGCTAAGGGGGGATGGGGGTGGGTTCAGTTGTAACTAAAACACCAAGCCCCGCCCCACGACTGACAAAATAGTGTTCGCGCGAGCAGGTGAGAGAGGATTGAGCGCAGGAGTCATCGTGCACGAGTGCTTGACTTGCGAGCGGATGACACATCAAGCGCACGCGAGGGTTTGATACGAGCTCGCGGCCCCATTTCTTTACATGTACATCTGTTTTCCTTTCGCGGAAATCATTTACCGCGCTCGCCAGCATCAGTGGTGTGCTCGCATAGATTTGCCGCCATAGATTAAGTGTGTTTTTCGCGAGCTGGTTGCTGCTGCTGCGGCAGGGCGGAGCATCGCGATGTCTATCAGCCATTGGCGATGGACGATGACATCATCTATTGATCCAACCCTAATTACAGGGTGATTTGTTATTTGAATTTTAAAAGTAATGCTAATTTCAAGCCTGAGCAGGCTAGTTTTGGAATGAAATAAAAAAAAAATCCAAGATTTCAAATTTTGTAATTTTTTAAGAAATTCAAACAAAAGATAATGTTTTGTGGCTCTTTCATTTGTCATAACAGAGTGCTGTAGCGCTTTCAATTTAAGTGGAACGTGAACCGATCGCCTCTTCCTTTTTAACACTTATATCACAAAATAAACATGCATGAACACCAGAGGGTATCATTTCACCCCCTGAACATCACCCTTTTTTATGCACAAAAGGATACTCATTGTTTTGCAAAATTAGGGTTAATACTCTGATATCACATCGACTATTTTACCAATGTTCATAACACATCAAATCAAAGTCAGGGTTTCTGCAGGATTTTCAAATCTTATTTAATGCCTTTTAATGCCATTTCTAACATTTTGAATGCCATATGCAACACATAACTTACACGCCTGTGTATGAATGCACGTATATTACAATGCATTTTTTCATGCGGTCTTACAATGAGGCAACAATGAACATATATTCCTATGCTGAACATAATTAGAAATGGATCAGGAGACAGCTTATAATGTCAGCGCAGATTTCAAATGTCAAAACAGAAAAAAATTCTGAAACTTTGAACTCTTAGAGGCTAAAACTGTGTGGAAAATTAAGGTGCTAAAGCAACTACAATTAAACTTAATTACAGTGCCTTAATTCATTTGCTTTCACTGAAGATCGCTCGATTCTCCTACCATAGCAGCTCTGCTGGAAGTAGTGGTGACTACAGCAGGGGCTGTCGTAGTACTTGTAGTAGTACTCACGGAAAAATAACTAGACATAGTTAATTGCTGTCTGTGTCACACAATTCCAGACCGACCAGAAGCAATTACCAAACTGGTTCCGTGTTTATCATACTTCGCGACAGTGAATCAAAGTTATTAATTATACGGGCTATATTCAAAATAAATTGGTAATATTTGTTTCTTCAACACTATCTAAAGTATGTCCAGTATGTCCTTTAATGCCCATATAAAACAATTTAATGCTTTTTAATGCCATTTAAGGCCTTAATTTTCGCTAAATCAATTTAATGACTTTTAATGCTTTTTAACGCCCCGCGGAAACCCTGAAAGTCTGTATAGTTGTGTTAATGGGAAAAAAAACAATCTCATGAAAATGTCGAAAAAGTGAACAGTCACTGTTGTGCTCTATATTTTTGGCAAAAAACTAAATTTCACAGGTGCGCCTCTAGTCAAAAGACAAAAGAGAAGCATGTTGTGGGCAGGAGGTGCTGACGACATTAAGAGTCTGAGAGAGATAAGCCATGGTTTCTGGTATTTCGCCAGCCCTATCTTTTTTCCCTTCTCTTCCTCGTTTTCCATCACAGACATTTTTCACATTTCTGGCATTGTGCGGTGTTATTCAGAAAGACTCCTGGGGTTAATTACGGTGGAGAACGCAGGCACTATATAGACCAGATCTTACGGAGAGAAACATAACCTACCTCATTTTTTTTTACCTGAAAAAGGTACAGTCTAGATCAGGCGGTTCTCCACAACAAGGAGAGAGAAAGAAAATAAAAGAATGCTTACCTAGGAAAAGAGCATGAAGAAGGAGCGGCAGGTGTAGTGCCCAGTCTTCTCTCACGCTGTGGTCCACAACCATCTCCGTCATGAAAATCACAGCTATGTTACACCTACAGGCACAAACGTTACATACTGAACCTGATTGGTTGGAGCATGTACATGTACTATAAGGGAATTGTGGCCTAGTGCTTCTGTGGGAACATTTCGAAATCCTATCTATACCAACCCAAAAAGGCCTTAAACGAAGGTATACTATGACTGTGAATCACCTAATTAAAATTACAGATGGCTCTTCATTTGGCTTGCGGATATCCATGCAGAAAACAAAGTGGATTTTATTTTAAGCAGGTATTCCTGTTATGCATTTCTACCCATATTTTCAATAACTCATGAGTTTTTGTAATGTATAGCCGACTGTTCAGGTGTCATCGTAGGTCTGCATAGATCTGATGAACCTGACAGATAGTTTATAAAAATCCCAAATATGTTGTTGCACCACCCTCCGATGCATGCCTGACTGTCTGCACCTCCCTCCTGAAAAGTCATTAAACGTCAGAAGGATGCTGGTAAGAGTTTTTGTCATGGTAACGGAACAACAGTTCCTCTCTTGTAGACAAAGTTTTGGGCAACCGCTGTAAAATGCTGGAGCAAACTAACAAGTGTGGTTTGTGTTTTATGGGATTGTCTTAATAAAATCCTGAACTCTGTCAGGATAAGTGTAAAGTCTAAATCCATGCATGTCTGTGTAAATGTTTTGAAAGTAGGACGGTTGGACATTTAGGACCCTTTTATTTTTTCTGACTTCATTAAAATGCAAATAAAAACAAAAGGAAGGTTCGGGTGGTACCTGTGAAGGGGTCCCCGTGGGGTGATGGTCTCAGGCAGGTAGTCCACCAGCGGGGCCCAACAGCCACCGTTCACAGGCATGGGAAGAGGCTGAGGTCTGTTACTCTCCAATACACTGATCAACCAAGCAGCATATGGAGGCAGAGGGTCATCTGTTAACACACACAAATAGGAGTCAAATCTCAGCTGGGCATTACAGTGTTACCAGGACACCAGTGTAAACAGAGTAATCATTATACCATACCACATACCATAACTGAATAAACTGGCATTAAATGTTGACTTCAGAAAGTGGAAATAGACCAGCGTGACACAAGAGATGTGAAACTGGCTATGTAGGACACAACGGTAAAAAATACACAGAATGCTATGAATGACCAATAACAATTAAGTCAAACAATCAAGTCAAAAAATTAGTCAAACAAGTGAAATCTTTATAATTAGAACTTTTTTTTAAAGTGTCTATATGTTACATACAATGTAACATCAATTCATTTGAATATGAGATTCTATAACCAAAATATATGTCTAAAATCTTCTTGAAATGTCTACTATCACAAAGCATTATGTGTTATCTTATCTTCATATTAACCTGCAAAATTAATAAATCTAAAAAAAGCATTCAAAAAAGATTAAGACGTTAAAAATAAGGAATAAATTATTGCATTTTAGTTTATTATCAATTTAAATTGAAGAGGAATTTCAATCTGTCACTTCATATAACCCTCTGGTGTGATGAGTCGATTCAGAGCGCATCATGCAAATAACTCATCATTCATCTCCATTAGAGCTGCCATCTTGCCACTCGTCCATCAGCTGTCATGACAGGTATGTAGGCAAGACAAAAGCTTGCAGCTCCCACACCTTAAACTCACAAATACGCGTGCACAACGACTTGAATTACACATGCATGAGAGAATACACAGACAAAGGCATGCGTCGTGACCTTCATTTCAGTACCAAATACCTTAATACGGAGACGCAATGCTCTAGTAAGCATGAATTAATATTGGCATATAGAGTATGCACCAAATGGTAAGTCACATGTACAATTGTCAGCTGTTAGAAATTTAAAGCTGTAAAACAATGAGTGCAAATGTATCCTTAGTTGTATGTGTCAGCGTGTGGATTGACAGCTGTGAACCATCTGTTACTCTGTTCTTGTAATCTGAGGGTTTACTGACTGTAACCTATAAAGTCTGAAGTTGCACACACGACTCTGTGAACGGTATGTTGTCCATGACTACATCCATAATATAGGTCAGAAGAAGAACTTACTCTTCTCCTCATCGTAAGAACCTCCTGAGCTGTTGCTGTAGCGTGATTCGAGTCGGTTATGAGCCCGGGCTGCGTTGCTTAACCTGAGAAAATGTGCACACAAATTACATGTTAGGGAACATAGAATGCACACTCATTATGACTTTTAGTAGCTGCCTACTAAGTATATATGTGGTGGAGAATTTAGTATTTAAAAAAATGCCTCTTTCTGCATTTTTTTAAAGGAAATCAAATGTACATGAAGAAATATGTACCTCTCTTCATTCTCTCTGACAATCTTTGCCTCATCTGTCTCCTGGAAGTTTTCTTGCCCAGCCACTACTGTATTGCTGCTAGATGTCGTGCCTTTGCAAACAAACAAAAAACAAACAAACAGAACATTTAACCTTTATTAGGTCAGAAGCATACATTGGTTTGTAAACTTCAAAGCATTGAATTCAATGTACAAATTAGACATATTCTCTTTTGAAAAATCATTTATTAAGAAATACATTTCTTCTGACAGAGCATTGAAAATGAAAGCTGCTTAAACCCCCCAGGGATCTCTGCCTCACCTGAGGCCACAACAGAGTTCTTGTTGCTGGCAACAAAGCGGTAAAACGGTGGGTTGTCACAGTGAAGGACCACTGGGTTTATGGGGTCTGTCTGCTGAAGTTCAAAAAGCAGTTCCTCCATGGTCTGAATGGTGTTGTTCCGACACAGGTATATCACCACTTTCTTAATCTAAAAAGGGTTCAAAACAAATTTAGTCCATTATAAACATCTAAGAAAATTAAAAGTGTCCACATGTGTGTGTTTTGCTTACATAAGGCAGCAGTGTAGTGTCACTGCTGACTCCACACAAGCTTATGAGGAACTGCAGTGTTATTCTCAGGTTGTTACTCCACTTGTCGTTGGCCACAAGAGCATTCCAGGCATTCTCCATCTCAGGACCTGGGACTTCATCTCCATACTGATGCAAAAACAACATTTTAGCTATTGCATAAACATCATAATAATTTAAACTTCCTCTCCTAATCATCTCTTTGCAGTGTGGTAGAATCAACTGAGATACTAAAGAAATCTACAGCAATTTGAGTTGAGTTGATTCATTACCACAACTGTCTATTTACGCAATGTAGTGCATCTCACCTTTGCAGTCATGAACATGAGGTTGTTTAGGACCAGAGAGGTGGCCTGCAGAGAGCCCCAACCGTTGCCTTTGAGCCTGTGGGTGATTCCCAGGTTGTCAGACTGCTCACGAGCCTCTTCCTCTGGAGTGCAAGGGCTGGAGGTCGGGGGAAGCAGTCCTGTATCCACCAGCTCTATGTTGTTCAGCCACGGCAGCAGGTAGGTCAGCATGATCTGTCTGCCGTTAGGGTGAGTGGTGGGAAACCTCTGGCTGACCTCTGCATGTGTGAAATGATAGCAGGTTTAGTGCAAAAGTTGAGCTGCAGTACAACATCCGAACGCACTCGACCAGGCCCATTCTTTTGCATCTAGGTGTTTATTTGCTTTTGGTGGAGCAATAGTTTGGTGACGGATCCAAACATGTGGCTAAGAGCTATTTTGTTGTAAAGCACGAGTAAGTGTGTCACAGACAAGCACAACCTACCTGAGAAAAGCGGCAGGGTAAGTTCAGGATACATGCAGGCCAACTGATTTGAGAGCTGGAACAGAGAAACGCTATATAGTGGCGGTAAAGGACCATGCGTGCCATACAGGATATTTCCTGATTTCTGCCCCACAATCCTCTTTGAGTAAACAGACAGTTTGGACTCCAGAACCTGAATGTCAGAGGAAAAAAATGGAAATATTTTTGGAAATTTATTTTGTGCATTTTTTGGACAGAAAACTTGTTTAAACATTACTTTCTGATTTTTATAAACACATGCAGAAATAAATCTTTCAGTGAATGAAAACACTGAACGATAAAAGCATCGGGTACCTGCATGAGCTGCATGGATATCTCGTAAATCTCTCTGCTAGTGTCAGATGACTTAAACAACACCAGATTCAAAAGGGTCACAATGTCACATGGATAATTCCTGAAAAGTAAGAACAAAACACAGATTGAAAAAAAAGTATTATCTGCTTTTTGAAAATGTGTCCATGGCAATGATAAAAGCTGTAATTACCTGCTACCGCACACAGTAGCAATAGCTTTGAAGCACCCTGAAGCGAGCTGGTACGATCCAGTAAAGCAGCGATCCACAGCCCAGTTAAAAAGATTCACCTGGTCTGGATTCAGTTCCAGAAGCAAGATAACAACCTCACAGCCCAGACGATGCACCTGCAGCCCAGGGTGGTGATATAAACGTTTAAATGGTTTACAACACAGAACCAATAAAGCCACTAAAACAGAAAATCTAAATTGAAAAAATCCGTTCACAGGCCAATCCTGACAGGCTTGTTGGTTAAGTTTTAATTACAGGTATTAGACCCGAGAAAAAGCAGCAATACAATTTAAACAGGAAGCCAGTTTAGCATCAACAGGTTAACACAAAGACTACAGCTGACACAGGAACCGTTCCAACAATAAAAAAGAGTGAATGAATGCTTACCCGGAGATCATGGCAGGCTAAGATATTGTCCAGCCACTTGTACAGGTAACCATCTGTAGAAAGGCCCACGTTATCAAACACAGGGCCACAGCATAATACCGCTGACATAGCCTGACAACAAACCATGTACATACAAAAACACAGCATTACATCAAAGAAAACCTCAAATCAGAGCTCAGTTTTTCGAAACATGTGGATAAACCACAGTTCCAACAAGATTAAGACTTCAAAATAAATAGTTATCATGAGACTTCTAAATTAAGCACACTAGGTACTTGTGTCTAACACCCCTAAACCATTGTGACACACAGAATAGGCTTTTTACAATTTTTACTTTTTTTTTTCTTAAAAAAAAAGGGCAGAGTATCTGGTACCAGCCAAGTGCATGGCTTTTTGGACAGAGACGGTGTAGAGAGCTTGGGGAATTTTCCGCAAGACACCCGCCAGTTGTTAATTGAGCAAACAGGTACTTTCCAGATTGGATTTCAGAGTTTTTCACTTGATTTAGTACTGCTAAAATGAATCTATTCTTCCTTCAACTGACTTGAGCCAAAGAGCCAAAGGCACCAAACAAATTCTAAACTTCCTCTTTCTTGAGTTACAAGAAATGTCTGTGTGCCAAGTATAAGAGAATTAAGTCTTGTTTGATAAAATGCCTTTAAATGCTTGGCCAGATTTTAATCCAGGTTTACCTTCAAAGCGCAGTACTGGTAACGTGTGATCTGGTGGTTACGATCACTGTAGCGGTCCAGAGGTGTGAACATGACACTGAAGGGCCCGGCCCACTGGCTGAAGAGAATGAAGAGGTGATGCCTCAAGCTCTGCTGAGGGAACAATAACCGTCTGTTGTGGACTAAAGAGAAAAAAGCCAATGAGACTTGCAGTGTAAAACATCTATGGGAAGGCAACTTAAGTCAAATCTAAAATTAACTGGAATTATACCAGGTTATGTTGACTACAGTTTAAAGGTTGGGGTTGGTAAGATGCTAACCAATTCTACATTAATTTAAAGAAAATTTAGTTTTATATACTGTATGTCACATAATTCCTCAGAAATCATAATAATATGGGGATTTGGTACTCAAGAAACATATTTCATAATTTTAATATCTATCTATCTTTCTGATTTGAGCTGTGATGCAGGGCTTCTGGTGGGCTCATGTAGGCTGCTTGTGTGTCAGAGGGAATGTTGTGCTTTTCTGGTCTGAGGGTCTTCTTGGTCAGTCAGCACGTATTAATCAGAGCCAGAACAGTTCTATTCATAGCTCTGCTTCTGGGCATTTAATAAGTGACTCATTCAGTGTTAGAGCCTATTGTGCCTTTGAGAAGGTGGCATTTTGGATAACCTTAGACACCAAAAACCATGTATTAATGGCTCTATTATATCAGCTAAAATATCTGACCCGCTCTCATTATGCTCTTTGGTATTATGGAGTGTATTTGGGAGTATTTCCAGTATTTATTGTACTCTGGAAAAATATATTTAAGATGCTAATGCTAATTATTAAATTACCTGGAACACACTGGATGAGGTTTGCCACCATTCCACTGAAATGAGCTCTCATGTCTTTCAAAATGTCCAGCTCTTTGTCATTCTCTGCTTCTAAGAGCATCCGGGTCAGATCGACATATTCAAGGAAAAGGGCTCCTAGAGCCAGCGAATCTCGTTCCAACGCCCCATTGGTACTGCAGAAACAAAAAAAGGATAAAACAGATGCACAAAGGATTTTAACAAGGCTTTCCCTTTCCCTTTTTAATTTAACAGAGGTCAAAGACCTGCTTTATTGTGAAAGAAGATCAGTTTAGAAAGGTTAACCCAGGATTTGACTACTTAATCCAAAAAAACAGCCTGGGGAGAGTGGACAAGTTCACCTGTCACTGATGACACATGAGTCAGCAAGAAGCTCAAAGATACGCAGCAGCTGTAGCCGGAGCAGATCTCTCCGCTCCCTACGCTTCTTATTCTACAGAGACAGAAAGAAAAGATAAAAAGAGAGAGTCAGTTTACATCTGAAAATGCACATGAGCCTGGCCCTGCACTATGGACCATTATGTTATTTGTGGGGTTTCCAAAGCTTTGAAAGAGCTGCACTAGGACAAAGCTCTTACCTCAGGTCTCCTCTCCAGAGCTTCTTTCATTAGAGGATGGAGTTCTTCCACCAGCTCCCTAATCAAACATGAATGAAACAGTCATGAGAAATCCACAGAATGAAAGCAACATAAATATTTCCAAGGCCTGGAGTGAATATGGCTGCTATAAATTCATAACTGACATAATATGTCAAAATTAAAACTGATATGTCTAGGGTTGGAAAGTTAAATTAAATAGTTTGTGCTCAGTGCTATTTTAGTATTTTTAATACAATACTATAGCATTTATATTAATATTAATATTTATTTTTTGATGATTCTAATAGCTTTTCAATATTTATATTTCGTTTCACCTGCAATTTTTTTTAAATAGTTTTAGATTTAATTAACAATAACAACACTGCCTTTCCTTTAGTGAACTAGTAGTAGAGTCTTACAGAATCTGTAGACATTTGTCCACGTCTAAGTAACGGCACACGTCAGAATGGAATGACAATCATCTCTGCTATTTTGTTTGACACACACACACACACACACACACACACATTACTTGCTGCTCTCCTCATTTGCAGTTCTCAAACTCAAATTTTTCACAGCTTCCTGATTGTGTTGGCAAAAGACCAGAGCGGTTTCCTGAGTTCTTTGATACATGTCATGAAAAACAGCCGTGGTTTAAAAATATAACCTATAAAAATCGGGTTTTCGATGTAAATATGCTAAATAGCTCAGCGGGTTGAGAAAGAAGCTTCTTCATTAAAAACAATACCTGAACACAAGGGAGTTTGTTCGTCCAAAGCCGAGGACTAGAGACTCTGTGATCTCTAAACTCTCAGATCTCATGAGAGGAACCAGCTGTTTCAGAAGCCAGGCCACTGATGGTGTGCCTATGACCTGATCATAAACACATACATGTTCTCATGACATCACAGTTCTTTCATTTTCTGAATCATGAGTGCTATGTGTGTAATGTACCTTGTTGTCATACGTGACACTGCCATCAGGTGTGGTAGCCATAATTTCAGGTGTAGAGGCTCTTAGATGGCCTGGACTCATGATGCTAGGTTTGGCAACACCGAGGCACAATATCAAGTAATTTCTCCAAAGCGTCACATAGCCATCAGCTGGACCAGGTGTGCTGGTCTTTTTGGCATAAACTGGACTGCTGCAGGGGTACCAGAGAAAGAGGCTCAAAAATCATTTCTACTACTTTAAACTATTTTTTTGACAGTAAAAAAATCATAAAAATAGCAAGTTTTAAGAGTGAAGACAATGTAAATGCTCACTTCGGGTCAACAAGTGGCATAAGCAGCTGTAGGCGTGTGAATGCGTAGGGCCAGGCGTAGCTGAGCGCCGTGGAGCAGTGCTTAGGGAGGTGGTCGGGTCTAAGGAAGCTATAGAGGCAGAGCACCCAGGGGTCCTTCACAGACTGAGCGAAGATCCACACATGAGACGGGCTCTTTACATCATAGTGGCTGTTAACCAGGCGTGCGTTCCACTCCACCAGCCACTGCAGGTCCACGTGATGACTCAAGGGCAGGGTGGCCTTCACAGAACACAGATTTTAATAGCTCAACTTGAGCTAGCAAGCATGAGTGTTATGACTGAGTTCTGTATAAGCCCTGTGGCACAAATCAATTTTATGCAAGTAGAGGTCAATACTGAGAACAACACAAACAGATATGCCAACAGAAACACATCTGCTGGGTAATGGGAAATGCTTACTGAGTCAGAGTGGGCCACATGGACGAAACTGTCCAGCACGCAGGGGGCCAGCTGGTCCATAACCTCGATCATGGATTTATCGTCATCCTGAGAGCAAAATCACACGACAGCCATAAGGCTCTTGTTAAATAATGTTTATGTTACACTAACGGGTCTAGTACTGATTAGTATTTTATCTGATATCAATCCAAATGCATGTTTAGGATGATTTCAACTAGTCACATGACATCAAATTCAATACAATCAGTCAATAACCAATAATTTTATCAGATTCTATTGTATCTGTTTCTGTTCCTTTATTTATTCTACAGACTTTTCTCTTTGCCTTTTTCAACTAGATCCTCTTTTATTCGGTCTATTATATTTTGTATTTTTCTAAAATATTTTATTCTGCCTTGTTCTGCATAGTTCTAATTAGCCGTTTGGTTAAATTAGTTAACAGCATTTTGTTTTTGTTTAGTTTTTCTTGCCTGATTCCAGCAGATTGTCTCACCTCGGCTTGTCCAATGGCTGTAAACAAGCAGCGTATCTCTCGGAGGACAGACACAGCCAGTTTGCGGGTGCTGGTCTGGCAGGAGCACAGCAGCAGCAGGGCCAGACCCTCCACAGCGTGCAGCACTGTGGAGTGAGGACTTCGCTCAGGCGGCAGTCTGGAGCTCCCGCTGCTATGAGTTCCCATCTGAGCTCAACGAATATAAACACATACACACGTTCATGCCCACAACTCCCAAGAACTGTTTACACTGGCTAAGTAAGCATAGCCAGCAAAGAACATTTTCATGCACAATGTCAAGTGGCACATAATGCTGATACCTCCGATGAGCGTTTTCCAGGCGCCTGTATCGCCAACCTCCACTGAGTCAGGAAATGCAGCAGCAGTTTAACAGACGAGTCCTGCAGGCCCTGCTGTGTGTCCTGCACTTCACGCAGCAGGAAGTTAGTGTACCCAAACAGCACGTCTTCTCGCCAGTCGGAGAAGTCTAGCAGCAGACTCTGCAGGGAATTCTGGGCAATGAGTCTGAGTTCATCATCCATGTGAACTGTCAGCCTGCAAAATGTAAAAAGAAAAACAATTAGTTACGATCATGGCTTTTAATTGCAAGGTACATTGTTTAGTCAAAGGGTGAATGGTGAACCTCACCTGGCCAAGAGATCGATGAGCTCAATTTTAGACAAGCCATCTGGCAGGATACGGGGAATGGCTGCAACGCACGTCCGGAACAAGTCAATCTTCGGTTTTCTCTCACCCCTGACCCATGAGAGAAGGGATGAGTTATGCAGAAGTAAACAATGAGAGAAACAAAAGGAAAAAGGAAAAAAGAGAATGTCAAACTGTCTAAACAAGGTGTGTGGGCTGGATATGACTCATACATTATGTTGTCTGGTTTCCCTTCACCCACTCATGTTACACTCAGAGGTAAATAACAGGTGGAGACAGGGCAGAAAGAGCTTCTTACGTGATCATGTCCTCAGGTTCCTTGTTAAGCATCTGGGCATTGGTGAGCATCATGCAGCGGCCCACCTCTTTGTCCAGGTGCCTCAGGATGCAATCAATGGCCTTCCTGACCTGGGAGTAATACAGTGCCATACCTGCAGGGAACAGCACAAACAATCCAGACTATATTTAAACTGCAAATTATACAACAAATACAAGCACACAGAAGCAGGTGTTCAAAATGTAAGTGGCCTGACCTATTAGTTTTGCTTCCTCCTCAGTTAGAGTTTTGCTGAGGTAGGTTTTTTTCTTCTTCAGTGTGTTCCCAGAAGGCAAAGTGGCCCCTGTGTTCGGCATGGGTGGTTCACCATCTTTCTGCTGCAGGTTATCGGCTATGACGAGGAATGCTCTCAGAGCAATGTTCATTCTCTAGACATGCACACAACACAAATATCAGTAGGTAAACCAAATGTACATTTTCTTTAATGACAAGATCTTAACTCAGTCCACTAGGATGAATGCACTTATGAGTATGAGTTTACATTGCTATACAGAAATTTCCAACACTCAGGAAATCTACATACTATTCATTTTAGGTAGTACTTAGAACATTTAAAGTAAACGTGTGAAGGTGTGTGTTTGAGAGTAAACATTACCTCTGGATTTAAACTGAATGCTTTGGCTGACTTTCCAACACTCAGCAGATCACATATTATTTCTTTCATTGCAAAATCCAGCCTTTCCTGTAATAAGAAGAGAAACAAAGATGATATTACTGTGTGTTTTATGATAAAGCCATGACACAAAACATAGATGTATAATATTTTCTTATCAGATGAACAAATGTGTGTGGGTGTCAAACCTGGGCAATGAACTGAATTATTTTGACAAAGATGTTGAGCGGCATGTCTCTAGGAACAACGCTCCGTGAACCCTTAGGGAACAGTGTTGATATGATTGAGGTGAGGCGGCTGGAATGGATAAAAAGATAGAAATGTCATATTAATAGATGTCGCTACTTGAAGAATGCAATCCACAATATTTCTTACATTAGAAATATATTACTATAATTGTGGCTTGTATGTTTCTGATTTACAATCCGCTACCTTTGTGTTGCAGTGTTGCTTTCACATTTGATTCGGATCATGTAGACCCACAGCAGCCGATAGAGTGATTCAAGTGCCACGCGGGCCATTTTATGGTCTTTGTTCTGAAAGAAGAGCACAGTTATGGTCCTTTGATGCATTTAATAAACTATGCTCATCAAATGTGTGCAGTACTTCTGTGTATAATTTCCACTAATTCCATAATTTGCAGTAGCTCATTAGTTCATTATTATTATTTTTTTTTAGACCTTAATTGCTCTTTCATGTTTGGTGTTTCTTGGCTTTTGAGATAATTTTCCTTTGACTTTTGACCAAACGTGGGCACTGAAGCGAACAGGATCTTTTTTTCTACGGATCGAAACCTTCGTTACATAACAAGTCAGCAGCTCTCAGACCAACTGCAGCAGACCGCTGCAAGTACAACATGACAACTGAGAGATAACAGATATCAGATAAAAGCTAAAAGCTTGAAGAAAAGATCCAGTAACGTGTTAAACATCATTGCCAGAAGGTTATTGGCTGTTATTTGCCCCGACTCATTTCACTCATTCTTTCACTCTGCCTCTCTCACACCCCCACACATGAACTCTATAAAGACTGAATTGCAGAGTACAGAATGTTCAATGAGATGTTAAAGCAAGTGATAAAGGATTCTACTGTCCTACCTGCCTCCCCTTCAAGCAAACAAAACATTCCTACAATTTGCTGCCCTCCCTCTGCATTTCATACATTTTTAACAGCTATTTGCTTATAACTGCTGCCACTTTAAATATCTGTGCACTTGACTGATGGTCTCCAATAATTAAAAGAACATGCAATCACATGATGCTTACACAACTGCCTTGCACAACAAAACTGCATTCATTTATTCATGTGATCTGTTGCAATATGCTCATCCGTAATCTGACGTCATATCAAGTCTATTGTATCACAAAAACTCACTTTCAGGTTGGACAAGCAGTTATTGAGGAAGATGTGCCATCTGTTTAGAAAGATTTGCTTCTGGCTCACACACAGCAGACACGTTACCAATGGATACAGAGCCTGAGAATGAAAAAAGACAGATCAGTGATTACATTATATGTCCTTAACCAAAATTACATAATTGGATGATAGATCAAAGCCAGTAAAACACTTTAGAACACAAATTCTACTTAATATTATTATTAATCTAAATAAAACATACCATAGCTTGACATAGCTCTGATAGCTCATTTACTCATGTCATTAATGTAAATTATTAAATCATTTCATATACTCTATTTAAGTGTATACAGGTATTTTTGGGTTAGGACCTAAACTTTTAGAAGCACTGCTCTCACACATATTTTAGAAAGTAATTTGCTGTCAACAATAATTTTCCACTTCACTTGTTATCTTTAAGCTGGATTGTAAAATATTTAGCGCCAATTTGTGGCAAACAAATCAACTGAAATGATGCCGTTTAACAAGAATGCGCAATGTACAACTCACACAAATGACACAGCTACTGTGTCCCACAGGTCAGGAATGTACAAAATGAGCTGTTGTAATGTTAAGTTTTGAAAATGGGAAAAATGTTTACAGATGGTCTGTTTGAAACATCACAGACAGCAAAAACATGTCAGCTATGAGCCAATTACTGTAGACGCATCTCCCACGACTGCTCTCAAGCATGGGAAAAGAGAGCCAGACTTGCCAGAGAGTGCTTCTTCCTGGACGACAGGTCTAAGGTTGTGTCGTAGAGGGTTTCCACAAAGTTCCTCAAACAGGGCACATTCACTTCATTCTTTACCGTCTGAAGAGAAACGTCATGTTGAGAATGAATAACAGTTTAAATAAGAATCTCAGCATCAAAAATGAAAAATTCTGTGAACTATGTAAAATATTTAAACATTCAAATACTTGGCAGAGTTTACTGCAGCAAAGACGGCTGTACTTACAGCAGCTACAGGAACGAGTATCTCTACGAAGAGTCCAGCCAGAGAATGTTTAATGTCTTTATCTTTCACCTCCAAGAAATACTGAGCACACTCCTATAAACATATAAGAGTACAATAGAAAGATTTGTATTTACCACAGTCTACACTGTTTGTCAAATAAAAAATAACATTTGTAGTATTGATTTGTTGTCTACCTGCATAAACTGGAAAGATGCTTCAAAATCTTCCACCGGGTACATTTTAATACGAAAGAACTTGACCCCCATAATAAGGCTGATGGTGCTCTGGACCACATACGGGCTCTGCTCTTTCTGCCTGAGCTCCTTCAACTCTGAGATGAATTTCTTCCTCACTGCAGGAAACCTGGATAATAATAATAAAAATATAGGTTTTGGTTTGATTCCCATCATTCTGTAGTAGTGATTTAATTACAAATTGTTGTTTATTTTTATTTGCATGATATATCTTACAATAAATTGTGTATGATGTTTCTTATTTATAAGTCTAAATGAATCAATGCAAATTTATGCTGAAGCAAAAAAATGGACACATGAGCATAAACATAATTAAAAAATAATGCCGTGTACAGAAATGTTTTCCATCTACATCTACTACTGACCAAAACCCAAATCACAATTTACTTAAATTAATTGCCTTCTTTTGAGGGTTTGTCTCAGGATGAATGACGAATGCAATCAACTTCAACTAAATTAATATTTGAAATATCAGTAAAGTAATTAAATCAATTTCAATCCACCCCTCCAAAGTCAGCAAATACTGTTCGGCTGGGACACGGATGCTTCTTGTACACGTGTTAGGGAGTGTTTGTGTGTTCACTCTGTCAGAGGGAGAGATCTTCAGCCCTATATTTAGAAAGGCATCTGGAGGGGGAATAGGGAGGCATCTCTCTCTGCAAGACTTAATGTTTGTTTTAGGTGAGCTACAAACTAACTGTCTACTTTCCCACTCAGAGAAATAAAGTGTATTTGCACTGTACACACTGTTTATGCTATTTATCATGTACTGCACTGGGGAGAAGAACAGACCCATGCATACCTAACATGTCGTTCGACTTCAACAAACACTTCCAGAATTTTACGGCTTCCTTATTATAAGTGCAGCCACAAGGCCATTTTTCACACTATTAAATATGGAAAGAGGCCATTACTTTCAGTATCGGTGCTCTCATACTTATAGGGAGAAGCTTCATCTTTGTGGCACTGATGAAGCTCCCTCCGAACATGACGAGACGTCTCGTCTATCAGTGTAATGGGCTCCCATTAGCGTTTCATCTAATACTAGACACTCTGTCACAGGAAGAAGAATGCCGCCATCATTTTGAGCTTGAAACCAGGTCGCTGGCTTCAAAAGAAATCCATTTCAGTCATCCATTTCGAAGTGAGGTGGGAATTATGAAGCAAACGCATGTGGTTTTGCTTCAGGATCCAGGTTTTATAGTGGTGCCACAACACAACATTGGTTTCACTGGTCCAAAATTTGACTTTAAATAATTTTGCTGTTTTATAATTTACCTGGACTGGGCCACAACGCCGACAACCTCTGCATACAGATCAGCCACTATGTGCATGTTGGTTGTGTTGGGCCCAAGGTACCTGCAGAACAGAGAAAGACCATTATTTTTACTGACTTAACAGCACTTACATTTACAGTGAGTAAATTAAAATCATGTAAAATGCTTATTAGGCAACTTCATTCATGCAAACACGTGCAATAGATTATGCTGGATGCAGTAAACAAACTTCAATAGATTGTTACCCCTCTTTGTACTTGAAGTGTTTGAAGGCCAGGTTAATGACTTCCTGAATGAGACCGTCCAGAAGGGGGTGAAGAGGGATCTACAAAGAAAACCAGAAAAAGGATGAGTAAAAATAAATAATAAATATTTCATTAATTCATATATTTATTTATTACTTTATATGAGTACAATAAAATGCAAATGATTAAATCAACATATTCATATTTTTATTCAAATTAAATTAATAATTATACATATAATTTAAACATTACACATAACCTACCTGCTTTAAAACCTCGATAAGCACCAATGAGAATATGAAGTCTATTGCTAAGTCCCTCCTTTCCATCAGATAATCTTTCTGCTGTTCATCGCTGAAATGGAGCGGGAACAAGAAACCAAGTAAATCACATTTTAATAAACAATCACTGCTTACTTAAGTCAATAATATAAACATGCTTCCGGGGTTTGTGCCATGAGAGCTTCTGAAATCCTCTATGGCTTGTATTTGATTCTAAAGCGCTGATGTAACCAAACCTAACTGCCAATAGCGATATTTGATTACCGTGTGCGGACACGAGATCGCATATCACTGCTTAGGAATTTCTACCTTGCCTTTACCACTAATATGTGGCGAAGAATTTAGGCTTTGAAAAGGTTTCATGCGACCTAAAATACACTATTAAAAATGCATTATTATGAAAGTAGACTTACATAAAAATGTCCACAGGAAAAAAATCCAGCAGACGATGCTAATCTTGTTAGTGCAACTATTCAAAAACAGCCAATCATCACAGCCCTTTAGCTATTACGGACCTAATGTCAGACGAGCTGTTCTGCAGTGCACTGCAGTAGAGATTGTATTTCATAAGATGAAGGCAAAGTTTCCTGACGACAGGCATCAATCACACACTTTCATCTACACTAAATCACACATACATAAACACACAAATAAGAGGATAAGACACTTACGCAATACACAAAAGAAATCAAATTAAACTCACTTAAAGAGCAAATACTTCACTTTGTATGCTCTAGTTTTGTCTCAAGTATACTCCATATTAAAGACCTGCAGTCCGAGGACTGCGGGACAAGATCTGATAGGTGAAAGCGGGTGGGGGCGGTAAGATCCTCATGTTAGTGCAGGTTGCGGGAGAATGTAACTATTCGCGGGACTCCCGAAAAATGGATTTATCTTAGAAATTAATTTAATAAAAACAAATATTCTGTTATTTATGCGCTGCACAAAAGCAACAAGAACGAGTAAAGTAAAAACAATTTACAGGCGCAAATTTGAAAGGTAAATCTCACGTGGTTCATGCGTGGAGCTACAGACCCACACAGAGCCACAATTTCTGAAGATCATGACACAAATAGAAGCTAAGTTCTATTAGTTTTTTTCTACATTGCTGAAAGAAAAAAAGACTAATGCACGTTCTGAAGCAGTATTAGGCCAAATGCTTTTCCATTTGACCACTTGAGAAATCAATGTTTATTATTATTTTGTTTCATTGCAAAATTATTAGCCTATTTCTAACTGTATTTCTATTTTCTGAAAAGCTCCTTGTTCGTGTCCATGTTTATCGTTCCATTCAATTAAACTCAAATAAAATGAAACATATTTATTTTTTTTTACATTACTTTTTATTTATATTCAAAAGGGAAGCAAGTGAAACAAATAATAGATTAGCGGGAAGAAGCGTTGAAAATAAAACTACTTATATGTTTACCTGCGTGCCTTTGCGGGCGGAAGTGGGACAAAACTTGAATACTGCGGGTGGGAGCGGGAGAAAATAACATATATTTTTGCAGGAGCGGGACTGAAAAATCCGCCCCGCGCAGGTCTCTACTTCATATAGACAGGGTTTAATCTGACCAAACACTTCCCCATACTCTATATAAGAGCCTCATTTTATCTAAGAAGAAACTTTTTAGTAATCTTGGTGAACACTCACTTTTTTGATTTGGTGTTTGCACGTGGGCGGTACTCGTGAGACTCGTCTTCCAAGCCGTTCTGTCTTTTATACCAGTCAAACAGCGTCCGCAGGATGGAGGGAAGACAATACTCCGCGAGAGAGCTCATAGTGCTGATCAGCTGTGGGGAAACATAGGAAGCAACTTCAGGAAATTGTTCATCAGCTGTCACAGCACTAACGCAAAGGGAAATTAACATTATGCACGGAATGGAATATTAGTATCCCGTTTACTGTACAAAATAGTATGTGAAACTATGCAGCATCTATATTTTAGCAACAGAAGTTATGTGGGTAATTTATGCATGCAGAAAATGTAAAATTTTTGCATAGCGCTTAATTTAAAGTAGTACAGTATTGCCAACATTGCTTGAATGTACCCATGTAAAAGACTCAATCTGTACAGTATTACACTGTAATGGTTTGTATAATACAGTTTGTATACAATATTTATATCCAAAATAGTATTTGAAATAAGACCTAGTGTGTTATATATTGTAGTATGCTGAAATAATTATCCAAAATATCAGGATGTTTTACTATTAACAATGGAAATTTGAAGCATAGATCTAAAGAAAGTAACCTGGTAAATATTTCCCATCACACATTGTGTTTTAGAGAAGGATTTAGCATTATGTCCCAAAACATGTAAATTCTTCTGCTGCACACACAAAAATATGCACTGCTTCTCCAGAAAATGAATACATACTTTTTGGGCATACTGTAGCTTAACTAGGCAAAATGAGACGCAGCATAAATAAAATGTTATTATGGGTGGTTATCAGAAAACAGACAGAATTGAAATCCAGGGAGTGGATGCGGTCCTAAAGGCTGAGCTAAACCAGTGTCTGGGCAGAGACGGCCTGGTATTGCCCCCAACCACTGTGAGATGTTCATGCACACACACACACACACACACTCACGTTCATACTGCTTAAGAATTCAGTACAGAGGGGTAAAGTCGGGACAGCATTGCACCAACTATAGGAAAGCTATTCTTAGGGTCTGACTGATGATGACTAAAAATCTACCAAGAGAGAAAGGCAAGAGAAGTCGAATGGTATGGGAGCACATAATTTATTCTGTTCTAACATTACTTTATCATTTCTAGAGATGTCAATTTTTGGTGGAAAGAAAACTAAAATATATCTACAGCCCTGACTGTTTAATTGTGAGTGTGTGTCATGCAGGATAAAAGTCTTATATGTCAGGAAGGACATGGAAAATATCAACTGATCTCACCTGATCGAAGTGTAGGTCTTCTCCTCTTTGTAGAGACTTGGTGAGGGGCTTTTCCTGCAGAACATCAAAAAGAAGTTAATAGCCTGAAGCTTACGTGAGCCTTATCATTGACTGAAGGAAGTAAGAGAAGACTCTTATACTGATTCTTAGCACTAAAAAAGCTGTAATCCTCTGAACTTAATCTAAAGATGCCACAGCCTTAACATGCAGGCTTGGGAAAGAAGCCCTTAAGGCCAACAGGACAACTTAACTGGGGTTGGGTCTGAAGGTCAAATCAAGTGATTAACCCCATAACACACAGACACACTTGTGGACACACGCACACACGCAGTTTCAGGTTAACAAGGGTGGCCATGGCCAAAGGAGCACTGGGATTCTACAAACAGGTTGAATATAGACGTCCAGCTGTGGCTGTGATCTGCTTCTAAACGTAAAGATTATATTATGGTTGAACTTTGAATCTGATGTGAAGTTACTGCTGTGATCTATAAATTGTGAACTGTACATTACTAGCTGTTCACTTGCAAACGCACTTGATAAAACTCAGCACCTCAGTTGTGATGACAAAGTCACAAATTAACTTAAAGCACACACTGATATTACTTAAATGGGTGTGCTAAGAGCTTTGACTGCTTCCTGTTTGGTTCGTGAGCTTTTTGGCTTGAACATACCAAGCAGATGAAACCCATTCCTGTCCACTTAAATCTGCACTACAGCATAATGGAATTACAGTGATAGAGAGAGACCAAGCAACCTGAGCCACTGCAGCAAAAACAGACAGTCTCTCATGGCTATTAGTGCAGTTTGAAGATATATTGTGAAGTATTAACAGTCGATGCCTGCCAACTAAAGCAATTACTAATGAAAGCCAAAGCACAGTCATTAATAACTTGTATGCCATGGCTGTTACATACCTCTCCTCTTTTCCCTAATTGATTTAGACAGCATACTGTACACTTCCTGTACTACTCAGCATACCAGAGAATCAGTTAAAACGAGGCATAAAAAAGCCTCAAACCAAACTGTGACTTGTGGTTTTAATATAGGCTAGACATTATTTACTTGAGTTTGAGGTCTTGTGTCTCAGATGATCTGCATGTCAATGCTTTGGAAAATTAGATCCCAAGAGACGTTAAACTTCATCTCGCCTGAAAAAAGCCTGACATCAAACAAAAAAAATGTCTCTTACCAGTGGTTCTGCCATGATGATGCGTATTTTGCGTTCAGACAGGGTGGTAAAGTTGGCGAACAGGCTTTTGAGGACATACTCGCCCGGTTTGCTCTCTGGGTCCACGGTAACCGGCATGGTGGCAACTGGACCTTTTCTCTCGCCCAGAGCGCTGCTCACTTGGGGGAGGGGGCGCTTTCCTATGGGGGATGCTGGAAATGCACAAAAACACTGGATAAGTTTATTAAGGATCTAATTGTTGTGCTTATCAGTGCACTGACACGCGCCGATATGTTGTGTGGTGCTAAACACTCTAGCGAAAACAACTTGGCTGATTTTCGGATCCCACACAGAAGCAAAAGCACCAGATCAATCAAATGCTTTGAGATGAGATTCTTAAATTGAAATTATATTTTGACAGATATGAGATACTCAAAGTGGTGCTGCCAATGTTAGGGTTGAGGCTTGAGAGCACCATGTCATATCGACCAGGGATGGAGCAGCTGGTGTTTTCATTTTTGGCATGACCATGTCATCGCTCCCAAAGGGGGGAGGGGGGTCAGCAGGCAGTCCGGGGCCGGGGGAGCCCACATCATGTGGCTGCAGGGGCTTGGAGCATGTGCTCCTCTTAGAATAGACCCCTGCAACCTCACAAGTCACAAGCTGCACAACGAATAAGGAAAAAAACCCTAATATGAGCATTTTTAAAAGACGTGCAGCAGCTTAAAATGAGGCAGTTACCTAAAAATGATGATTGCGTAAGTGCTTTTATGAACAGTTAGAGATTAAAACTGTTAAAAGGACTGTTCATTAACTAGTTTTTGCTAATATAAAACTAAAGCAATCCATGCCAAATCAGTGACAGTGATTGCTCACCCCCTAAAGTAGCATCAAAAGTAGACAATTCTAGACACACAGTCATAATTATACTTCTTAGGTCTTATCTAGACCTTTTCAGCTTACTAAAAAATATGCTTGTGCAAAACCTGTTGACACAACGTTACAGTGTAGTGGATGTTCGTCAAAGCACTGCCGCTGCATGCAGTCTTTGTAATATTCTGGTGTTCAGATATAGTTACTGTAGGACATTCTTTCGGTATGCTCCAATAAAGAAATGCACTGCATGTCAGGCAGGCATTTTGCGATGCAAAAATCCCTCTGGCAGACCTCAGAGTTTAAACTTCACACCATGTTAATAAGAGTTCATAACCTGACCACTGCTCAGGTCAAGGGTAGAACAATGGAATGATTAGTACTTGTGCTAAATGACATGCGACAAACCTCCTAGATGGAGTATTTAGAAGCTGTTGAATGCTTATTATCAAACAAAACCAAAACGGACATCAAACATTTTTTAATCGTCCATTTGGCTTGACAGACATCTGTACATAACTTTAACGTCAACAACTTTATTTATGGACAAACAGCGGACGTCAGTTGACACCTCCAAATCTGCTGTTGAGCCCGATCGGTTCAAACTGAACGAGTAGGGGAGTTGCTCGAAAGGAATTGTGAAATATTTTGAGCCTTGAACACAGTATTAGGAATCCACAGAATGCAACCTCCTTACAGCAAGCGCTGAGAACATGAACAACACCCACGAACCCGTAGACCCTCACGCTCATGTGGCACCTACCAAGGCCCTTGATGAAGCTGATGACGCTGGCCCGACTCCACCGCACGGGAGAAAGCTCCATGATGCGGCCGTGTCAGTTCCAGTAATCCAAAACAAAACTAGCCCTCTACCTCCACCAGAGCTCCATACTTTCCTTCTGTCTTCCCACCCTGTCTTTGTAGACCTGCACCATACCGGGCAGCCCTATCACACAGCCACGAACTTGGGATAGCAGGGCTTTGCTCTTGGAGTCATGGGAGAAGTAGACCGCAAGTTCAAGGAAACACAGCCTTCCTGTGTAGCTCCTAGTCGACTTTTGATAAAAGCAAGACCTAACTGAAGAGAAGGTCAAGCTGGAATTCAAGCAAAGCCAAGCGAGCGAGTGAAAGATTGAGCGAGAAAGAGAGAGAGGGTGGGAGGGTCTATGTGGTGCTATATTTAAACTCAGCACCGACTTACACACACACACTTCTAACTCACACGTTTCTTTTTACTGGGGGCACACACAATTAATCTTCAAAACAAGTACACATATAGAATAAGTATCTATAAAATAATTACAATGCCCTTTATGAATACGCATCGTGACCTCATAATATTGTACATTATGATGCATTTATGATATCATCACTGTATTTCACTGAAATTCACACTCAGCATTAACATGCTATGTTAATGGCTATTGTGACTGCACACTCATTGAATCCAGTGATTCTGATATTATATTTCACTGAATATGACATATTTCACTGGATATCATGAAATAAACATTAGCAAAAGGGCTGTTGTGCCATCATCGCTACATTTCAATCTAGTGATGATGTCACAACAGCCCTTCTGCTAACATCATCACATCATCACTGGAGGTGATCATTCTGATAATGGCTGCGTCCAAATCCCTAGACAGCTGACTTGCTGCCTCGCTGCCTTATGAGGCAATGACTTTGCAGGCAGTGGTTTTGCATGAATGCATTTCATGAAGCCGATTCCGGACAGGCTTCTTAGGCAGCATAACGGTACAATGATCTACAACGAAATAGTTTTCGAGTTTTAATGATAACTAAATGAATATTAAATTACTAAAATGCTAATTTCTCACTAGAAATAACATCAAAAGTGCAGAAAGTTAATCAGAAATATACATTTACACACAAACTGACCACCAAAAGCACCTTTCAGATGCCATCTTCATTTTTCAGAATGGAACGCACAGAATCGTTGGATATCAAAGACGGCGAAGGATACATCTATGCTGCCTTCAAAATTCGATCAGAAGAAGGTACCTCCGGAGTCAGGAAGTGAGGCAGAATTTGGATTCGGACGTGCTTTAATGCTTTCCTGCCTTGGAATGTTGCCTCCGAAAGCAGCATTTTATAGCTTTCGGATGCAGCCAGTATAATACCCATGATATCCAGTGAAATATGATATGAGAATGGCTTTTGTGAGAATGGCTCCAGTGAATCCAATGGTATCCAGTGAATGATGGTGTGACAAGAGCTGTTCTGATATCATATTTCACTTTCATCATTGCATTTCACTGAATACCACTGGATTCACTGGAGTTTGAAGTGATGGCGCCATAATGACAATTCCGACATCATATTACACTGGATGTAAATTCAAATGAAATCCAGCGATGACACTCAAAAAAACAATTAGGACATCACATCATTTTACATTAATAATAGGATGGATATATGACATCATAATGCACAAAAAACATAGTGGAACTAGTTTAAAACGAATAAACGGCTCTTGTGAGCTGGATCTTTCTGTCAAAAGGTCTTTCTGTCTTTCTGTATACTCAGTATTTAAATGAGTCTGAGGAATGTTTGCCTAGTTATTAAAATGACACCAACATGGACAAATTAATGCATCCAAAAATAACAGCCTTTGCATTTTTGAAATGCATTACAAAAAAGTTAGCTTTTTTTCAAATGAGCACATTTATATGTTTCCATTTGTTCCTAAACTACAGCTTTATACACAATAATTATGAATCAGTGCAAGGCAAGTACAGACACACCATCATCTGTAAAATAACTACTAGTTCCAGTCCAGGCGATTGCTTGGAAGTATAATACAGTAATATAATAAACAAACTGTACCTTATTTATCAATATAAACATACATGACCCCTATCTCCGTCATCTACTTTTCTTTCTCTCAACATGATTACTTGTTGCTCTATCTTTTCTTGCTTATTCACAGCAGGTTGATCTTATATAAAAAAAAGGTGGCTCTAACAAAAAAGACAGGGCATCTGGAAAGCACAGCACACGATAGCGAACAAAACTGATAGAGAAAGAGAGCATGTAGAAAAACAGATCAGAGGGACTGGAAAGAGATTTGAGTGGATTTGCTTGAGTGAGTTAGCAGACTGTTACCAGGCCACCTGTTCTACTTCACAGGGATCGAGCAGCACGTCTAAAACACATGGGAACAAATTAACAGCCACTGGACAGCAACACATCTCCTCTGAACAAGAAAAACACATCTTTATCACCTTCAGTTGACAGTTCTACCTCTGCTGACAATGCAAGGTGGAGATCCCTCTAACACACACACAAGCACACACTAAAAATCACTTACTTAACATATCAAACTGCATGTATTTAAAAAGGTGATTTGTGAGGCTAAGACCTGGTTTAAACAAATGTCAAACTCTATTCACTTCCGATTTAACATCAAACTAAAGGTTTCACTTAAGGCCATAACAACTACTCTATAAAATACATTTAATAACAGAATAATCAATGATAAATCAAAACCAGTTATAGTTGTTACAACCATTTTCATCTAAACTAGAATAGCTTATTTGTCCTTCACACAAAACAATAACACTTACACAAAACAGACTTTGTAAAATGATGCTTTACATATATCATCAGAAACATATGATGTTACTGTCGCCATCATCATCTTCATATATACATCACCCATGGCATAGAATAACCTTGACATGGCACACTCACACTGAACGCTGAAAAGACAACAGCACAAATCCTCCTAAACACATCACGAGCCCCTTTGGTCTGCAGTCATTACATAACACAACCTCTCCAGCCAAACACCAACGAACTGGACACACACGCACACATCTAACATCATCACTTTACAAGTTACATCCTGAGTGCTTCTATGAGTGTGAACATTAGATAACCAAAGCCAATAATCTCAGAAATAACAGAAGGATGCAAACATCCCAGAGTAAACCAAAGGCTCCTGGTAATGTCGGGGTTTATATCTCGTCACTAGCACTAAAGAAGATAAATGCATAGATAAACAACTCCGCCGTCCAGAAGAACCCACACACACACATGCAGCGGCATCTCATGTGGATGTAGAATACTGTGTGTAAATCTGTGTGCTGAGTTGGTACTCACTGCTGCCCCAGGATTTCAGCAGAGACTTGATGCTGATCTCAAAAAAGCCTGAGTCCTGCTGGCTGGCCATGGTCGGGTAGCAGGCTCAGTCTCCGTAGCCTGATGAGAATCCAGGCAGAGAGAGTTGGTGGAGTGATGCAAAGAGAGAGAGAGGCTGCTTTACAGCGCCATACGCTGCAGCACTGTCTTTCGTTACGTGTCCTGTGTGAGCTCTGAACACAAACTGTTCTCTCTCCTCTACATCTCTCTTTCCTGCCCCCTCCCTCACGCTCTCTCATCAGCCGCTCTCTATCTCTCTCACTCTGCATTAAGAGGATTGGCTCTTAGAGAGAGACTGAAAGAGAGAGAGAGAGAGCGAGCTGCTGTTGGTATTGTCCAGTCTCACAAGAAAAAGGAAGGGGGAGGGGTTTGTTTGTTTACTGCAGTACTGTCCTGACCAGATTGGTACAGAACAATGTACCTCAATGTTCTCATTTGCCATCTAAACATAAATATGTTGAATGATGCAGCAAGCTGATTCGCTGATGCTTTCAGTGCTGGTGTCTTTCAGCAGATCCAGTTATGCCATAACAACAACACTCACTGCTATTTTGACTCTAAACATTATATTTTAATATTAGTTTATTAAAGGAATAGTTCACCCAAAAAGGAACATTTGCTGAATCCAAGATGTAGATAAAGTATTTTCTTCACTGGGACTGGAGAAATATAGCATTACATCACATGCTCACCATTCAATCCTCTGCAGTAAATGGGTGCCGTCAGAACTGTAAACAGGGCTTGATCTGTGCATACTTCTTTCCTGATTAAGACAAGGTGACTGTTTCATCAGAGAAAGCAATATTATGGATAGAGTACTCTTGTTTAAGCTGGAAAAAATGGTTTGAATATAAAAACATCACAAATATGGATTTGTTTCTTACACACACACAGCTTCTAACTGCCAACGATGTTAACTGAGTGGAGCCATGTGCATTTTTGTGATGTATTTATCAGCTATTTGAACTCTCCTTCTGACGGCACCCATTCACAGCACAGTATCCACTGGCAGTCATGCAAGTGATATAACACAAAATATTCAGCTAATCTGTTCTGAACAAAGAAACTCATTTACATCTTGGATGGTCTGAGGTTGAGTCAATTTTCAGCCAACTTTTATTGGTGAAGTTGAACTATTCCTTTAAAATTAGGTGCTTTAATATTACATACACAATTACATTTTATAATGCAGCAGGTGGAGGGCAACAGCCTGTTAGACACGAATCATATGTTCTTTACAGTGCATGAGAAGATGACAAGTCAGTGTGTGGGAAAGGAAGACTATCGTCACACCATCTGCTGGCTGACATGCAGCACTGCAGCCAAACACTAGATCATACAAGACATATGCCCCCGAAGATTCTAAAAAATGTGATTCAGTACTTGCTGAGCATTCAGTTTGACTCACGCGGAATACACAACAGTTACATTATGACATCATTGTCTTCTTTGTCTTTCAGGCTTTTCCCAAGACAGTGATGTCACCACTGGGTAATGTCCCTGTAGGGCAAAGTACAACTAAAAGCCTCGCTTCAAGTTATTAAACTAATCGAAACCACAGCCAGTCCAAATTATACACCAGAATTCAAATTCATTGGCTTTTTACATTTAAAAACAGAGGAAGGAGAGTAGAGCTGATTCGTATGAACCTGTATGGCTAGTCTGATCATTTTGTTCCATTCTGTGTAGTAACAACAAATGTATGGCCAATATGCAACATTCGTTAATTGTTAGAGTTTGTTTGTTTTTTGAAACCAGAGAAGTTCATTAAATTTAAAGATTTAAATATTAATTCATATTCTTTTCAGAGCCATTGTTTAAATGTTTCAAAATAAGCCTCTTATGCTAAAGCAAAGGCTGTATTTATTTGATCTAAAATACAATTAAAACAGTAATATTGTTAAATATTATTTATTAAAATAACAGTTGTCTATTTCAATATTTCAAAATGTAATTTATTCCTGTGATGGCAACACATCTTATTTACAAAACATACTTTCAGAATGGAACAAACTAAGCATTAATGTGTTAATGGTTGATAAAGGAATGTGATGCTAATCTCTCAGATGTTCACTTACAACAGACAGAACATAAGACTTGTGGAAGGATTAAAGTAAATAGTTTCCATGTGAAAGCGGTGGGATTTAATTTTTGTTAACAGCAGTTGGTGAGTTACCAAGCATGTTCTCCACTACGCTCATTATCTTTCCAGAAATTCTTGTTCTTTTTTGTTCTCTTTTGGCATGCTTATATTAAGATGTCCACAGAAAGAAGAAGAAGCACAAAGGAAATGCTTATAAACCTAACTATAAATACGAGCAACAGTAATATTAATTCTTCCCATTGCAAATATACAGTATGTTTACACCAAATGAATAGTTTTGGCTCTGGAAAGTGTGTATAACTGTATGACAACTTGATTGACGGAGCATATAATTAGTGCAATGTATCATAGCTCTCAGCCAAAAGACTGGAGAAAGATCTTTCACATCCTGTCACAGAATGTGAAACTGATCTTTATTCTGCAAGTCATAAAACACGAGGGAGATTAAACATGCATGCTGTGTAAATCCCTTTAATTTACTTATTATTTCAATATGTTATGTCACTCACTGCATATGACAGATGCAGCTTGATTCATATTCAGAGAGCCATAAAAATGTCCAGTTTCTGACAAAGCTCTGGTAAACACTGCCAGTATGTATACACAATGAAGTGCTGGCATAAATCAGTGCAAAATGAATTGTGTTTTCGCTGAAAAAGTTTGGAAATGTGCTGTTTGCGGTGGCTTAAATTGTGCCTGGGTCTTTCGAGGCTTTAATTGCTACTGCAGCGTTCTCCCAGCTGCCCCGGGCACATCTCCACAGCAGCTGGTGGTCACACCCACTTCTTCCACAGCACATAAATGCTCTCACGGTTTTATTTGGCCGGCTGACTCAAAGAAATCACTTAAAGGGGTCATGTTGTGTGTTGGGACTGTGTGTACACACAACCACCCTACAATGATAAAGATCCACCAGTAGTTTTCTTTTAATTTAATAAAAATAAGTTGCCCCTTCTGAAATCAAGCCATTCTCTAATGCATGTCGGCGTGGCGACAGAGGCCACTCCCACAGTAGATGATTGACAGAAGCGTGTCATACAGACTGAACTGGTGTCTTACCTCAGCCCCGCCCTGGGTGAACCGTCATCAGACCGAGATGCAGAGACAAGCAAGACTCCTAAGCAATTGAGGTGTTTTGTTGTTAAATGTATTAATGAACATAGCAGTAACGATTTACCCCCGACATCTGAGACACTGAAGCGCCCTTGATCAACCGAAATGCGTTTATGTTCGCACAAATCATTCATGATCCATCCTCATCTACAGAAGCAGGGAGTATAATGTCTTTTAATGAATCTTAGCACTTTTACACTTTAATTGTTTAATATAATATATTATAATAACACTTAATAAAAAATTATATTTCATTAGTTGAATTAATAAAAATTAAAATGTATTAAAACGTTAACAATAACAGTACCTTGTGGCATATATATATATTTTTTTTTTTTCTGTTGCCTGTATTAAATATTCTTGATTCCTCTGCATAATGATTTATTACCAAAACGTTAGTAAACAAATGAATGCATAAAACTTAAGTTAAACTGAGGTAATCTGAACTAAAAAATCTGAACTATTCCTTAATTTTTTGCTGCACAACATAAGTTAAGTCTTAATTAAAACAATTATAAAACGGTTAGTTCCATTCCTCAATTCTGATTGGTCAGCAGCTGTGTTTTATTCACGATACAGCACGGCTA
>JAUMHQ010000065.1:11563367-11579110 GCA_032361165.1 Enteromius paludinosus | reverse complement strand
GTGTTTGAGACTCACAGTATGTTATGTCCATGTACTGAACTGTTATTATTCAACCATGCCAAGCTAAATTCAGTTTTTCATTCTACAGCACCTTTAAATGCTTTTTAAATGTGTTTTTTTTTAGTTGTTTAGTGTTTTTTAACAATTTGCACCAGTTCTGTAGAATTAAAAGAACTGAAAGCTAAATAGTTCTAATTTAAATCAAAACCACATTCACAGACTCACATTACATGCGCAGTATAACAGAAAACTACCTGATTTAGGATTTGAGCCTGATGGAGTAACTCTGCTCTTCTCCGTTCAGCCCTGTGGCTATGATATGAGTTTTTCTGACTCTGTATCACAAATACCACATCCCGCACTTCTGCCACTGAGGACGAGAACAAGGGATAGGAAATGTACTCAATGACATCCTCCTGCAGTTACATGTAATTCTGGTTAATGTCGAATGTAAAACAAGATCCAACTCACCAGTAAATTGGTCAAAAATGTGTGGATCACTTCTTTCTTGTTTCTGCAAGAGTGGGAATAGTTTTATTTGTATTCTTGTAACACTGCACACTTTGCTTATTTATACAGTAGCTATCACTTTTTTCATGTTTATATTACACTAAATATCTATATATCACTGCATAGGTTAAAAATGTCCGCTGTTTCAAACACAGAACAAAAACAGGCAAACGCTCTTACATTTCAAAGAGACAGAAGCTTTCAAAGGTTAAACAGTTAATGTGAATTTGCTTTCAACGTGTTCAGCATGACTTATTGGGAGCTATATAGAGATAAACCTTAAGTGCATTAGATGGGGGTGTTTTTAAAAAGGGCTGTAAATCAGCTGTCTATTATGAGATATTAGTGTGCTCTGCTGGACACAGTGGCCTTGAGTTAGAACTGAAAAGTGAATCTCAGGAATCCTCATCACAATTAAACACAAGTGTTTTATTAATAATAATAATCTGAACCTTAAGGTTTTATTTACAGTAATCCTGGCCTATACAACATAATGATCTACTAATATATTATCTTCATGGCTATTCATTTCACGGCCTGTAAATTTTTTGAATGTGATTGTCTAAATATGTCTGAAGGCAATAGCTAAGGTAGGATTGCTCAGTAACTTTTTTTTTAATAGTTGGTTTATTTGTGGCCAATTATCAGGATATCAGGACCGTCCGGGGTCTGTGCACAAAACAATCATATACCACATTGATATACTACATGCATTTTTCTTACTTTTGAGCCTCCGTCGTTAAAAGCACTGCAAGAAGTCACTGAAAAAGTCACTGGAGGAGAAAAAAGACAATTGAGCTGTAAGTAGCATCTACAAAATAACAAATGTATTTGTAATTGTTGTATTTTAATTAGATCCACTAGACAGAAAATTCGCTAATTCTTTGTTATAAACTGACAGGTGTGTGTGTGTGTGTGTGTTTACGTTTTTGACGGAAGGGCTCTCATTTGGCTAACAGAGCCAGCGTTGTTTATGATGTTAATAATGCGTATGTCGCCGACTCACCAAAGGAGAGCAGAAAGCAGCAGAAATATATGACACTGCATCCAGCAGTGTATCCAGGCATAGCTTTTGGGGGGTTTAACGCGCTATCGAGCTCATGGGCATCACACCGGCCGCAGAAACACAGGACAAACGCGAGTACGACACAGTCGAGCATTACAGCTGGTGATGCGCGCCCTCTGGCGGCCAGCGGCGGCATATAACCATTACGTCTACGTCTGGGGTATTGATTTTTTGCTACAGGTAAACATTCATTGAAATAAGGCAGGTAATGAGATCGCCAGGATCTTACAATTTATTGACATTTCATTGCAACAGCTCATGCATAATACATCCAAAAATAGAGGTCTGATAGCATACAAAGCTCGGCTATTCTGATTCTAGTCACCCTATGAGCTAATGAAATTACATGCTACTGGGGAACATGAGCTTTAAAATAATGCATTCTCTAATGACTGACAGACAGACAGATTAGTATTAGTCCTACATCATATTACCGATAGAGGGCGCAATAGACCTACTTACAGTCATTTGTCTGTACATTGATCGTCTCATGACCGCATGGTAATGTAAACAAGCTGCCGGCTAGCCTCGCTGTGGTGACGCAATGGTGTGCCTTATGAAAAAAAAAAAAAATCGTCCATTGTTGTGGAGGTCTATTAATCATGTCAAGATACACACCGCTGAGAGAATACGAATAGAAACTACGGCAATAATTTACAAAACACGTTTGTAAGGTACAATAGGAGTAATTCAATTCAAAGAATTAATTTGGAAGAATTAAAATGACATTGAAGGTCTTTCTATTATTTTATAGAATGTGGTGTTTTGTTTCATATTTAGTACTAAGGTGGCAACAAGTTATTTGGTATATTTGTTCAAATATTGGCAAGAAGATAAAATGCGATTTATTTTAGATAAATATAAAAAAGTATTGAAATAGACAATGAGGAACACAAACAGGGTGAGGTAATAAATACATGAGAGAATAATACAAGATAAAAGGATGAGGGTGAATTTATGCATAGTGTACAAAATACACAGTATAATGTTTATATAATAATACAAATTAAATTGCGGTGAATGTCATGAGCAAATTAATTAAAGAAAATTGAATCGGTGCTCTACTACAACATATGCGTGACATCACTGCATAAAACGTGTTTGTGTGCATTACCATCTCTGTGTAATTTGGATGAATAATCAATAGATAATTTAGTCGCGACCAATAGGTCAGCTAAAAGCGGTCTACGCAAACCATCACCGGGGAAAGCTGATAGAAATCAAGTATCAGGGCGAATCTGACCCCTCAGCAACATGCTCTTTGTTGTCTAGGTAGGCATGGGCGAGGAGGCGGGGCTAATTTTACAACTCGGGAGTGGGCGGAGCCACTGGCCCCGGCGCGACCACCGATTGGATTAGAATTCAACCCAGTGACTGAGATGGGATTTTGTAGCAAATAAGAAACGCCCCCACCCCGTGCCGCGAAACTAACTTCAAACAACAAATGTGAGAGACTCGGCACTCAGACACTCACTCACTTCTCACTCAGACACAGAGAGGTCCTGGAAACATAAGCTTAATCGTACGGAAGACGTTGTGGTCATTTGATTTAGATTAGGACCGGGTAGCTTTATTCATTATCCCATGACGAATGCAATACTTACGTAAATCTATTACATTCTTATAGTTTGCGTACTGACAGCCAGCTGAGCTTAACAGGTGTGTCAGGGTTTAGTATTAGGGACAGGGATTCAGATGTCCCATTCTCGCAGAGGTCTTCTTTGCAAGCAGTACCAGTAAGATTCAGTGGACAACAGGTTTTGTTCGAAAGGCGCAGGGATGCCCGATGCAGGAACCGATATGGGGACGGACAGCGAGAGGGTTTTGGGGGTGAACGCTCCTCCGGCTCCCGCGAGCACAGAAAACACCCCTGCGTCTCTGAGCAGCGGGCTTCAAGCTGACATCCTCCGAAACTTTTACCACACGAAAAGAGTTGGGAATTATCTCATCGGGAGGAAGCTGGGAGAGGGCTCGTTCGCCAAAGTCCGAGAGGGGCTTCACGCGATCACCGGCGAGAAGGTGAGGAGATTGGCTCACTTACACATGACACTGTCGCATATTATTTGTGTTTTCAATATGCATGTGCATAAATTTGTTTATATTGTTTTGTAAGCTATACATTAGTCTGAATCTCTCCAGAACCATGGTTATTTGCTGCATTGGCATTTAAAACACATTTAAAATCCAGCCTTTACATGTTTTGAATGCTGTTGCATGTATTTGTACTACAACTAACGTTAGTTAGTTCATATCATTATCGGAATATGAAAATCTGCAGGTTATAATAACATTTGCATTTATTGTTTTGGTAAATGACTGCCCCCTCTCCCCTCAGTGTCTATGGCAGGCAAAGGTAGTCTATGGACCATGACTTGAATGCCTTGTAATGTGTTATTAGTGATTAATTCTCTAACAAATGTTTACTGTCAGTGTTAAAAGCCGAATACCCAGAAGTCAGTTTATGTTGTGGCAAAGAATCTCAGAAACACCATCCCCTGATCATCAGGTTGAGTTGTTTCTCACTGGTCTCATGTTCCTCATCACGAAAATTAAATTAGGTAACAGAGACAATCCTTTAGCCTGTTTGCATTCAGGTGTCTGTAATAATCTCAGATTACCCCAAAGAAAGAATGAATGGAGATATATATGGAACGAACACTTCAACATATCAGCAAATGGTATGCTCAGTAGGTGAAGTCTTGTTAACTAGAGTGTGTTTATTGATTAACATTTATTTGTTGACTCTGTGTATCACTTTCTCTGTAAGTGGGGCGTGATTTTCTTCTTAACTGGCTGATGCCTACCTTGCTATGGGTGTAGCTGGTATTCGCTTGTATTAAAAAAAAAATCAATTGTAGTTCCAGTGAATGACCTGAAATACATTCTTAGCATATTAGGGATTTGTTCAGCCTTCTTGCCTCCTTTCACTGTTGCTGTGGGAAGGAGAAGAGGTCTGTCCCGGGCGATGATGCAAACGCTAGCAATCACAAAGAGAAGCAAGGCTGCCTCGTGCTCCTCTTGTCTCCTGCCTCGCTCTCGTTCTCTGACATCACCCTAGAAAAACAGACAGGGTGGGGCGGGGCTCGGTGGGCGATAGCACATGCTTCCCGCATGTATGTTGTGAGCATATCTAACCCACTTTCACCCTCGCCCCCTTTGTCTGCCGGAGAGAAAAACAACATGTTAGTCTGAGGCTCTGGGGGTCCCCCTGCCACCCCCCTTTAACCATCGACCACCAATCGCCCCCATCTACAATGCTGGCAAATCACAGTGGTTAAGATTCAATAATGTTGGATTAGTATTTTAGGGGATTGTCTAGGGAGCCGATTCTGACCCCTTTTTACTCGGTACGTCCTTTAATGTGCACCTTTGTTGAAGTAATTGATCCAATTATCTTCTCAATTGGCCGTGTATGACTGGTTTGCTCAACAGTCTTTTTTTTTTGTGCCAGATGATTTGTGGTGGCATGGAAGGTCACCCCTTGAACCCTCCTCGGGTCACGCTCGGGGGCTCTTTGATTAAGGGCGGAACCATTAGCACCAGGCTATTGTTATTGCATACAGAGAGAATTCCAACCCAGGACAAAGAAGTCCTGTTTGATAAAGCATAAAGACCCTCCCCTCCCACCTTAATTGAAAAACATTGAAATAATGCTAATTCTGGCATATTACCATGAACATGTGTTGTAGATCTCTGTTCGACTCAGTGTTTATACAGCATTAGTCGTTTACGGCATGTTGGTGACAAATGGGGGGCATTAACAAGCCATTTGGAGATTGGAGGTGTTTGAACAGCTACAGATCGGTCATTTGTCCTTATCCCTCCCCCACGAGTCCTCCACAGATTTTCAGGGTCGAGCATTCAACCCTTGAGACGTGAGGAGAAATGTGAAATCAGAGTCCTGTCTGGCTCAGTCTGGCTTGCCTCACCTGTTCACTACTGTTGTACTTTTGTTCAACCATGATGCACTCCAGTTGCGTTTTACATATTGACTAAACCTTCTTTTAATTTTTCTCCACAGGTGGCAGTGAAAGTGATTGACAAGAAGAAGGCCAAAAAGGACTCCTATGTCACAAAGAACTTGCGTCGTGAAGGACATATTCAGCAGATGATCCGGCACCCAAACATCACTCAACTGCTGGACATCCTGGAGACGGAGAATAGCTACTACCTTGTCATGGAGCTCTGCCCTGGCGGAAACCTCATGAATCACATTTACGAGAAGAAAAGGCTGGAAGAAAGGGAAGCCCAGAAATACGTGCGCCAGCTAGTCATGGCAGTGGAGCACCTGCACAGGGCAGGAGTTGTTCACAGGTGAGAAACGAAGCGATAGGGAACTTTCCGAACTAACAAAGAATAGTGAATTGAATCTGTAAGCATTGTTGATACTCCAGAGGATATTTTATTGAACCAGATGGTTGGTTTGATAAATTAAGGTTGTTTAAATACATTTTTCTGTCTTGATTTCAACAGAGACTTAAAGATTGAAAACCTCCTCCTTGATGAACAAGACAACATTAAGCTGATCGGTAAGCATTGTCTGGGATCTGCATTATGCAAGGTTTTTAATGCTACTCTGAGAACAGAACAAGTCTCATTGACTCATAATGACGCAAAGTGACACGGAAGTGTTCTTCTTTAGCATGTGGTGAGGACTGATTGAGCAATCAGTATCTCATTTAAAACAAATGACCTCTCACCTCTTTGTGAGACGGCTGACAAACGCATGGCTTTTATTCAGCAGCTGTGTGTGACAGACGGGGTTAGTGTTGGGCAGCCATAAACCCTTTTGCACCCCTCCTAATGGGAAGATCTATCCCTCTATGAGAAAGTACATGCAATCACTCTTTCTCTGTTTCCCTATACAGATTTTGGACTTAGTAACTGCGCGGGCATTCTGGGATACTCTGATCCCTTCAGCACGCAGTGTGGCAGCCCAGCCTACGCCGCACCTGAGCTTCTCTCAAGAAAGAAATACGGGCCCAAAGTGGATGTCTGGTCAATGTGAGTTCAGGAAATGTGTAGCACTTGGGTTTTTTTACGTTTTGGTACATACTTCTGAACTTGACTCTATGTATTTGTTTTAATTTAGAGGGGTGAACATGTATGCTATGCTGACTGGTACCCTACCGTTCACCGTGGAACCATTTAGCCTGAAAGCCCTGCATCAGAGGATGGTGGACAAGGATATGAACCCTCTACCTCCATCTATCTCCTCAGGTATTGAAAGTACTGCATCTGAGTCCTGAGTCCCAAAGGCTCTCTATAACCACAAAGGTCGCATTGAAACAAGAACAAGCAACTATTACATGCTAAATATAAGCTTGTGTCCTACCATTTAGATTCAAATAGGCATCATGCTCTAAATTTTAGGCATGAATGCCGTCTTTGTAAAACAGCACCTTTTTAGTCCAGTTTTGAATGCTAAAATTGAAAACAATAGGGTAGGTTGGGTTCCCATTGCTGTTTTAATATTTTAAGTGATAAAAGCCATATTTAATAAAGCAGAGAATCTATATGATCCAACATCACTTATCACATGACTTCTCTCGTACTATTTCATAATTGGTTGCCAGCAAGATGAAACCTGCTTGACATAGAAAAACATGCCCGAGTGCCAACTTTTTTTGATTTTATTTTTTCCAACAAAGTCATTAAATAGCTTATGCATTAGATCTTTATCAGTGTTTGTGTCGTGACAGTGAGGTTTGCACATTTACCTGTAACCACCGTAGTTATTTTTAAAAAAAAAAAGCATACTCAAGAAGTCATACTTAAAATTCTCAGTCCAGTACAGCCAGCTCATAAACAGTATGTTTACTGCAAACATGCTAGACAATTGGTGCTTCATTTTTTTTTTCAACCAGAAAATCTGGTTTTAGTCACAAGGAATGATTTGCTTTGTTCAGGTTTCTCAAGAGCATCTGTCTTCCATGGAAAGTAGGTGTTTAATTAGTATGTACCTTAGAAGTCATCTTCTTTTTTACATCGTTGACTAATGCAATATAAAATTCATTTGAGAAGAGGATTGGGTAAACATTACACATAATCGCATTCTGTTTTCCATTGCGTTAAACTTACATGATTGCTCTCATTAGCAGGTGGTTCATTCACTAATAAATCTGTGATGGGATATATTACTACAAGATGATGCTGTGTTCAAATGAGATTAGCCTCATTATATAACACCTGTATTTAGCATCTCAAGGACGCAAGGCTGTGCACTCATTCTCTGACTTATGTAATATATAGGAGAAAGGCTGAATCATCTTTATCACAACACAATGTGTTCGTCCTAATAAACAATTATTGATTGGTCTGTATTTGTATTTTCTGAAAGATAGCACAAAGTCCTCATAGCTTCCTGTCTGTGTTCACAGCTGCCACCAGCCTGCTGAAGAAACTTCTTGAGCCTGACCCCGAGAAGAGACCCAACATCCACCAAGTGATGGCAGACCCGTGGCTGCAGTTAGGCAACCCTCACACTGGAGTTCCATACTTAAATAGGTTAGTCACTTAATCAGCTTGCAGGTCAAAGCCAAATCTTGTCTCTTTGATGTTTTCTGACTTCATGACCTAAAACGTCTTTTTGTTACCTTCAGGATCCACATTACGGAGATCAACCACACGGTTCTGCTGCACATGACAGAGAAAATGGGTTACAAACATAGCGAGGTTCTGAGCGCGGTGCTCACTAACAAAGCTTGCCACACGCTGACTGTGTACTTCCTCCTCAACAACAAAATGAAGAGACTCTCAAAAGAGTACAGGGTAAGTTGGGGCAAACAATGACATCAACATGTTCTCTATAAAAGCATTTCAGCCCTGTTTAACATTGTCTGGTTCTCACAGGAGAAGCAGTACAACATGGAGAAGGAGAAAAAGTGCGAGCTGTTCCAGACTCAATGGAGGAAGCACGTTGAGAAGATTACGATTCCACCCAAGCAGACGCCCGCATACCTCGCTGTGAACAAAGGTCCCACCAAGGAGAAGAAACACAGAAATGGTGAGACCCTGAAACCAGACTGTAGACCGTATAGACATGCATGAACCAAACATGTGGTTAAGATGTGATTTGGCACACAACTGATGTGTGATTTAGGAGGACATGACAATTATTGTTTTAGAAGAAGAATAAATGCTACATATACAATAGTACAAATTAAATAAAGCTCTTTGTTGAAGGCAGCTTTGATGTAAGCTCTGTTACCCGAGGGATAGTTCCAGAAATTTTTCTTGGCAAACAGGGTGACAGTAAATCAAACTTTGGAAACCCTTTAGGGCTATTCAAGGTGTTATTACATAGAAAGATCACCAACGTTTGAAGTTTAAATATGACTTCACCAAGCACATGTAAGACCTGTAGAAAACCTGTTCTGCTCACTTTAACTTGCTTGTTTGCCAAGCCAAGGGACTATACTGAAGTATTCAGAGCGATTCAAATCAATATAACATGGAACACACTACATTTAGTTTACATTTAGATTTTTTTTCTCTTTAATCCATAGTTCTGCCAAAAACTCAAGTTTACTCACCATCACATCACTTCTAAGCTGTAAGATTTACTTTCTTTTGTGGAACACTCAGTTATTTCTCAGTTTGTTTGTTCGTCATTCTCTACTCCAGCAGGCTTTCACTTTCTGTTTGAGTAATGGAAATATGAATAGAAAGTATTGTATACTGTATAAATAATACAAGAGTTGGGCCTGTTTTGAAAAAAAATCTTTCCTGTTTCATTTTCAGGTCTTCTGAAAGCTGTGACAGGAGGTTTTAAAGATGTTTACTCAGGACGTGATGGTTGTATCACCTCATCCTCTCTGGAGTACATGGAGATCCACCCCCTGTACCCGAGCCCACAGACAACCCCAACCCATCCTACACCCGAGACCCAGCCTGACCAGAAGGACAGCTCCAAAGATTCCCCAAAAGCTGTCAACGCCCCCGCCCGCCCACCTTCCTCCCTCGGCGCTCATTCCTGGGCTTCCGCAAGCAAGGAACCGAGCAAAGACACTCCTCCGTCACCATGGTACAAGCTGACCAACGGAGAGCTCTCTCCACCTCGACATGTGTCTGCTTTTCAGCCCGATAGCACGTACTTAAAGAAGGCCACAATCCCAAGCGTACCTGTTCCCATCGTCAAACCTCAACCCAAGAAAGCTTCAGACTGGATAATCTCCAAGACAAGCCCGCCTAGCAGTGTGAGTAGCTCACCTTTTATCATCATCAAACCTCAACCCAAGAAAGGCCATCCCGCTTCAGAGTGGTCGAGCTCCTCTGAGTCAAGCGGTAGCCCACCTAGCAGCGGGGGTAGCGATGGACCCGACAGCCCTCAGCACCGCATCAAGTTCCCGTCCATGGGCATCGGGCAGATTTTAAAGAAAAAAGTGGCGCCCTTCAGGATCCAGCTGCCCCCGTTCAAGCCAGAGCGTGTGGTGGAAGTGGAGTCTCCAACTCCCTACCATATGCAAACTCTGCTTTGTGCCTCGGGGGCTCTCAAAACCCTGTGCTGAGGAGAAGAACTTTTAGATTATTTAAAGTCAGATGTATGCAGTAATATGTTATCTAACCAACCATGCGCACGGTTTCTCAACTGGGCTTCCCACACGTAGACGGCATATATGGCTAACCCCACAGGGAGTTATTTGGCATGTGTCATGCACATAGCTTGAGTGAAGCCTTGCAGAGAACATAGAGGCTTTGAACACTGTGTAAAATTAGATCTTGAGGTTACGTAGCCCCAGGACAGTAGACACACCGAACATCAAGTTCACATGCAACGGCATGCTTCTAGTCCAAGTGCCATGTAGCAGCTTAGCCACAACCTTTAACGCACAATTATTCTGTGAAACAAAGCTGTCACTGCCCACAACAATAATATGTGTCCTAATATGTACAGTAATAAGACTGTTAATGAACGGTTGGAGGGTGTTTTGATAGCGTGCTTATTTGATCAAACAATATTAGCGATTTTTAAGCTCTTGCTGTTTTTAACCTCAAATTGTAATGACACTCAGGTCAACAATGCTGAATTTTTCGAATTGCCTCACTTTTAAACCTGTAGCGAAACTGTTGATATTTGATTGGAAGATGACATTCCTCTTGTTTTTCCTCTTTAGGGGATTGCTGGCATTTTGTATAGCCTTAAATATCTTGCGTTCAGCCTTTGGGCTTGTAACGGAAGATTTTCAGCATTATTAGTGTGTAAGATTCATTTTACATACAAAGTAAATGTTGGGTGAAATAATAGATTGTGCAATAGTGTGTATATATTTGATGGCTGACCTGGTTATAACTAGGGTGGTGTTTTCTCTCCATAGAACACAAGTGTCTTTCATTCCATGTTTTAAAGGTGATTCATGCTGTCAATACACATTAGATTTACAAAGCAGACCTCTTTCACAGTCTTCACCTGCACCGAAGAGTATAAGCTGTGAAAACATTTTTTCTCATCTCACCTACACTTTTGCATGCACACAAGGATTTGAAAAAAAAATGTGATGTCAGTTTTTTGGTGACACGTATTTGTACTTTTGTTACGGTGAAGAGTAATTTGAAGGTCTTTTGTACGTTTTGTATCGATTTGATTTTTGCCAAGTTGAAAAAAAAAAGATTTTCTAATGGTGTAAAAAAGATTTTAAATATTTATATTTAAAAAATATTATTTCTGTTCTGAATTTTCTATTTTAAATCGGCATGTATTACTTCTTTGACACAAATAAATGCACAAAACCAAAACACTGTACTTCTTTTGTTCATACATGCATACACAAAATCTCTCTTGTTTTATTTTGGATGGTATTTAAACAATTTGTAACAGAATCTAAATTCTAACAGGCGGTTCATGGAGAAACAGGTGACACGGTACGCTTTTCCCACGAGAACCCAGCAATAACCATTAAATGAGTGACAGCTGAAAGACTCTGTCAGATAATCCAGTCAGCTTCACCCTCACATGCACAAACACTCATATTATACACCCTCTCGTGCCCCCCATATAGGAGACAAGGGGGTGGGGGGTGACCCACAGACACGTACGCTCAAGCCCTGATAAGTCTGTGCGGCTATAAGCTGATAAAAGCTGAAGGACAAAAGAGGCTGCAAAGTATATTAAAGCAAAACTCTGTTTAAATCCTTTGACGCTCAAGTGGCGAAAACAATCTATGATAAAAACCCCAAAGCTTATCGTAGCATCTAATGCGGAGTAATACACAAAAACAACACGTACTGAAGATATATTGGCTGTGAGATGATGTACATTTACACCCAGCGTCTGACTTCACACACACAATGTTCTAGCTCTGCCTAGCCCTTCCAAAGAAGCACTGATGTGTAGAACTGATATGAAGTGGAAATACGAATCTCAATCAGATTACAACATTCTTGTACCATGAAATATTAAATAAAAACAAGAATTTTCCAAAAACAACTTTGAATTTTTTGATCAGCATTATGCCACAAGTGCTGTAATTGAACACTGTATTAAACATTTTACTGTATTTATAGGAAATGAGTTTTCCATTAAGATCCTGACGTTTAGGGTCTCTTCAGCTGTCTAAGCTTATCACAAGAATAGAAGAGCTCCACAAATGTCGAGTTAACCTGCTGACATCATAACCTGAGCAAAAGGAAGCATAAAGAAATGACGGATATCCTCTGGTGTCATCAGCCTTGGACTACCAGGGCATGTTAATGTGGCAAAGTCGCAAGTTAAAATCCCCAACCTTTTGGACAGGGTGCGCAAATCACTGTTTACTGTTGTTACATGGCTAAGACCATCATTAGAGTCAAAGTCAAATAAAGGCCCTCTTGCTGTGTTTAGACCTCTCAATCTCTCAATCTGTTCGGGCTTAGACCATGATTGAGACTAATCCTGTTTACAAATGTTTTTTTTTTTTTTCCCAGCGAAGGAATATTTTCTTTGTGTCTGAAAAACAGACAATTAATCTTCACATGTATTCAGGGTGAGTTGGTTTTTGAAAGTTAGTTTCTGTATGGACACTTTAAAGTTTTGTGTGGAATATGAACACATGTTAAGGGGTAAGTTGTCATAATTAAACAATTAAACTTTGGACTTTTCAGCTAAATTTTTTTATTAAAAACCTAAATTTTGATTTCATGTAATGTAAAAGTTATTGTTTTGGGAAACAAATATTGTAAATAACTTTTAATAACTTAATTCTAATTATGCGTATATACATATATTTACATATTAAAAAGTATAGCCTATTATTATTTTGAGGATTATTTAAAATTGAACATTATTTAAAATTGTGATCCTGGACCCAAAAAAAACAGTCAGAAGTCACATGGGTATATTTGTAGTATTTTTCTTTTATGCCACAAATCATTAGGATATTAAGTAAAGATCATGATCCAAAAAAATATTTTATAAATGTATACTTACTGTTTATTTATGTAAATATATCAAATCTTACATCTTGTGTAGTGATATGCATTCCTACCTAATTTAAACAATTTAAAAGGCGATTTTCTCTATATTTTCCTCTGCGTTGAGATGAACTCTTTTGACTGTTTTGTGGTCTTGGGTCACAGTTATTTAGCAGTTATTTAGGAATCCAAAGCACTTGTTATTTAAAATCATGTTTGCATACAGCAGTTCAAAAAACCCACATTATGTACATGTCAAAATTCTTTCAACTATATAGGTCAATTATAATGAAATGTTGAGGCGAATCCAAACAACTGAAAGGCAGCTGTTTCGTGCAACACTTAATTTGCATATTAGCAAGAACGGACTGGCAAATCCTGTTTTGAGCTCTGCTGCTATTGGAGGGTTTGTCTCTACAGTCCTTGTGTCGATTGCCTCAAGGGGTTATTTGCAAAGAAGTAATCTTCGCTTCATCAGACTGTCTACATTATTGATTACTAGCCCACCAGTCCTCCAGGACAAACTGTGCGCGTGCGTGTGTTAATGTCTGGACACTGAGAGGGAGGTGGTAAGATCATACTGAAAGTGCAGTGCATCAGCACTTCAGTTCAAGTGAGATGCACTCTGAGATTGCAGCCCACATCCATTAATCAAAATGACAGCGGCTGGAGGAGCAGGTGGAAAAATTAGGCTACAGGAGAACAAATACATAAATTAACAGAGACAACAACATATGTACAGTTTAGTCGTCTTTCGTTGGCGAACAAATCAGTGTTTTTAAATATTTAAAGTAATCAAATCATGTCCTTTTTATATTGTTACATTTGTCATTCACCAACGTCCTTCTCAAGTGCACAATGTCAGTGTGTTATGGATGGAGCATTTTATGTTTCGACTCGTGAATGAATATGCTTCCTCAGTGAATGAGTTAAACAACTTCAGATCATTTAAAGTCGACTACTAGAAGCTACTCCCAGGATTCTTCTGCAGTTTTAAAGTCAGTTTACTGTAGTTGTTTTCAGTCCTGGTCCTGGGGACCCACTGCTCTGCACATTTTATTTATGTCGTCAGGAGGTCATGAAGCTGTCTCCTTCCTCCTTAAAGGAAGCTCAATTAAATCGCTAGTTCTGGTTCCGAAACAAAACGCAACGTTTTTTTTTAAGTGAACCAGAAATTGCAAAGAAAACTACACATGCTAGGGTCATCTATTCATTGGTTCATTCATTTAAATGCACCAGAATTAGTTTGGAAGCTGACTGAGACCACCTCTTCAGCTGGGTCTCGGTTTGCTGTACAGGTTTGCTGTATTTCTCACAGGAGGGAAACAAACTTGAGTTCTGATTCAGACCAAGCAAGGCCAGTGTGAATACACCCTGAAAGTGAACCAGTCGAAAGTTACCTTAATCCAATTGGTGTTCACGGTAAAGTGGATTCAAAAGAGAACCCAGTTCTTTTCTTTGTCTTCTTCAGCATGAAAGTGATCTCATTTATTGCTCACGCCACAATTTCTTAAAAACTCAAACCCCAGTCTTCTAAACAGCAGTGAAATGCTGGAATCTGTACAAAGAAGGAGGTGAGAGAGCTGGCACTCCCTGAACATGTCAAAATCAAAATATTGTCAAAATATCTACATATTCACAGAGCTTTAACAACGCGTTTCAGTCATATTTAAAATGAAAAGGTAACTATTTGTAAATGTTTATTTGCTACTTTTATTCCTACTACATTGTTTCTGTTTTCATTGGCATGCACACACACACACACACACACGTCACTGGCAGACACACCAGAGTTGGGCTGAGCACACACACACAAACATTTACGAGGAACATTCACAAGGACACTTTAGGTCAAAGCTGCCATTTTTATTAGAATAATAGCTTTGATATTGATTCACTACATTATTTTTCTCAGCAGTAGAGGGTAAAATGAATGTTCTGATGTCTGAAGTGGACAGAATTTTAAAGTGGATAGAATGCTAAATCTCAGCTGTGTGTCAGGTGGTGCTTTGCCTCCCTCATGCATTCAAATCATTTAATGCACAGCTAGCCGTAGATTACACAAATGCCATCAGGTTTGTTTTGTATTGTTAGAGTTAACAACAGATGATTATTTATATACTTAGAAATGTAGAGATTGAAATTTCTGTAATTACATTGATAAAAAATAAAAAATATAATAAATGCATTATGTATATACAGTGGGTACAGAAAGTATTCAGACCCCCTTACATTTTTCATATTGCAGCCATTTGCTAAAATCATTTAAGTTCTTTTTTCCTTGTTAATGTACACACAGCACCCCATATTGACAGAAAAACACAGAATTGTTGACATATTGCAGATTTATTAAGAAAAACAAAAATGAAATAACTCATGTATTCAGACCCTTTGCTGTGACACTCATATATTTAACTCAGGTGCTGTCCATTTCTTCTACACCTTAATTTGAGTCCAGCTGTGTTTGATTATACTGATTGGACTTGATTAGGAAAGCCACACACTTGTCTATGAGACCTTACAGCTCACAATGCATGTCCGAGCAAATGAGAATCATGAGGTCAAAGGCACTTCCTGATCTGGCCAATGTTACAAAAAAAAAATAATTCTGCTGTACTTAAGGTTCCTAAGAGCACAGTGGCCTCCATAATCCTTAAATGGAAGACGTTTGGGACGACCAGAACCCTTCCTGGAGCTGGCCATCCGGCCAAACTGAGCTATCAGGGGAGAAGAGCCTTGGTGAGAGAGGTAAAGAAGAACCCAAAGATCACTGTGGCTG
>JAUMHQ010000065.1:11545097-11556462 GCA_032361165.1 Enteromius paludinosus | reverse complement strand
AACTGGCAATAAGTCAGACTAACTGAAATAAGCCTGGCTTATACTCTAATCTTGGTTTATGGAACAGGCCCCAGGATGCAGTTATTTTTTGTTGTTCCAGGGTTGGACAAGTGTTGCCAATTTAGCAACTTCCCCACCCCTTTTAAGACTTTTTTTTCCAAATGTTTAGGGACAAATATAGCAACCTCTTGGACAAACCTTATCAAAGTGCTCATCTTCCCCCCTGAAATATTTATATGTATATAGATCAGCGAATTTGCCATTATGATGTCCTCTTGTGACATTATCTACCAGTTTTAGCTACTTTCAATTGAAAGCAGTTGACAACACTGGTTGGAGCTAAACTCTGCAGAAGAGTGGCCCTCATGGATCAAAGTTCCCCACCCCTGGGGCCTGTTCCACAAAACAAGTTAAGCCAGGTTTATTTCAGTTAGTCTGACTTACTGTCATTTGATTTGGTTTAAAATATGTCAGACTAATTAAAACAAGCCAGGCTTATTTGGTAAACTTGTTTTATGGAAGAAGGCCCCAGGTTTAAACTGTTGTTACCCACAATTGTATTATGCTTCTCTTACGAATGCAGGCAAAGCAAAATCTAAAATCACAATATTTCGAAATACTTAAAGAGTCAACAAAGTCTACCATTCAAAAGTATAATGTCCATGAGATTTCATGTTTATAAAAGTGTCATCTTCACCAATCTATTATTCAAGCAAGCATTTTAATTTTTTTATTACATATTTTTACAATTTAAAACAACGATTTGTATTTTATTATCTTCTAAAGCGTAATTTATTTCTAAGAGGAAAAGCTGAATTACTCCAACCTTTAGTGTTACATGATTATCCAGACATCACTATAATATGATCATTTGCTGCTCAAGAGACATTTCTTAATATTGTAAGAAAGTTTTTGCTGCTTGCCTGGAAATCTTTGATTAGCAGAAATTCCTGTCACCCTTAGTCAATTTAAAGAATCCTTGGTCCACAAAAGTGGTAATTCCTTTCGAAACTTAAACAGCCTATAACCAAATACCTCAGGTTATAGCCAGCATTTAACAACAAAAGCCATAAAAACATCATAATCCTTTACGTTTGAGCATGATTTGGTTCTGCTCGTCGTCACTGCCTGCCCAGGACAAACTGTCGCCGATGGGAAGCTTGCATTTGCCGCACATAAACACCGCTGGACCGTCGCTTTCTCCATCTTCCTCCACCCTGCTGCTGCTGCTGCTATCAGCGGCACTCTCGCAAACAGAGTATGTTTTATAGCTACAGTCATCAGCCAGTTTAATTTTGCCTGCCATTTCAGACGGAATATCAAAATCGCTCAAGATATATTTTGACCACTAATAAAAAGTCTTCAAACGTACGCGGGCTCAGTCAAACGTAGTTCTACTTCTGCGTTTCTGCAGCGCGCGCGCGGATAAAATAACAAGGACGTACCGCCCCCTGCTGCAACGGCGTTACACTTCATCGCGTGAAATTACATTTTATAAACGGAACCAAACAAACAATAAATTAATTTCTAACACAAACAAACTCACACACGAGCAAAATCTTTCAGGGAAGGAAATATATGTTAAGTATATAACTTTTATAAAGGTAACATGCAACTTTTATAAAGGTTTAATATTCCCAAAAGGTTTATTACGATTAAACGACTATATGAAATATTAAATTATTATATTATACCATTCATTAAAAATATTACTGTGAATTAATTTTAATCACATTGGTTAGAAGGTACTTCTCAACTCCACCGCGTTCGCATATTTGAGGCATTCACCGCCACGCCCTGCACAAATGCGTTTTTCCTCAACATCCTCTTCAGAAATCATTTTTGTGAGTGCCAAGAAACCACCTATTAACATTTGTTTTCTCATCAAGGACCACTAAACCACCAGCAATGGAATAAATAGTGCGAATGTCGCTGCTTTCAGGCACCGCTGACTTGTTGCGCACTTGTTATTTCCCTGCATGCGTCGCTTTGAAATGTTTTCTTTTTGTATCTTATCCTCTGATTTCTCTTTAATCAAGGGAGAAACGATTTCGAGGGGTTTGCTTTCTTAAGAGTTTGGTTTGAACGGACTGGCATGTCAAAGTCGCGGTATGAAAGGCTACTTTAAGTCGGGCGAAACTCTCTGGCAGGTGAGAGAGACAGACAGACGGGAATTCTTGACAGCGTTTCTCCAGCACGCGCTTGAATGCACGCGGCTTTGATGCAGAAATAATTGAAGGATTTGAACATGATCTCAGCGCGGCACTTGAGAAGCTGCCGGGCACCTGGGCTGTGTGTTCAAATACTTTACAGTGTTCTCATACTGTGGACCAAAGAAATGGACGGACTCTCCGATTTCTCAAGTGAGTCAATATATAATAATGACTTAAGTGTTGCAGTGTTCACCAACAATAATGAGGAAAAAAAAATGTTGTTTGTTTTTGGATCAGTGACACATTTTTATATTCATGATGGTTGAATATTATTTGAATAATTTTAATGGCTATAAGTTAAAAACATCCAAATTATTTCTTATAATTGAATTTAGATATTTTTAACAACTTCTTATAGATCCAACCTCTCCTCTTTTTATATATATATAGATTATCTGTTTAGGATTATTAACAGTCAGTCAGCTCAAGCCTGTGATGGAGATTTCCTGCTGCTCAGGTGTCCACGACACACCACCATAACTATTCAGTCTGCATTTTACGGACAGTCCGCAACCCTTCCCGGGATCATGCCAGGAATGAGATGCCAATGGAGTAATCACAGCTGTTCTGCTACCACAGCACTGCAGGTGAATAGTCAGTGCTTTGCTTTCAGACAAAAAAAGACTGACCTTTTATTTTACATGCACTACACACAAACTCAGTAAAGTTGTTTTAATACCTATTTAATAGTCCCATGAACTATAATAGACCGTTGTAAGACTGGATCTTATTCACTTTTGGCTCATAAAAGATGTGTTTTCCAGAATCAAGGCTACTACTTTTTGTATAAAGCACTTTCTTATGTCTTTGATTATCCTTCTCTGTTAGAAAGTGCTCTCTGAATGCCAGGGTCATAGAAATTGCCAGCTTCTAGTTAATCATCAAGTCTTTGGCAGAGATCCTTGTCCTGGAACCCCTAAATACCTCCATGTATTATACAGGTGTAAACCAAGTAAGTATTTCCTCCTTTAAAACTGATTATTTCCTCTTCAAATCTTTACTCTTGTACATTGGTAAAGATGTTTGTCTTACAGCAGAGCACAAGAAGAGAGTAACATGTGAGGGAGAACGACTTTTGCTGCACTGCAAGCATCCAAAAGTGCTAAATATCTACTCTGCTGTTTATGGAAGACAGCTGGGAGAGGAACACTTGTGCCCATCAGAAAAACAAGAACCTCCACCATTTGGTACGTGTTAGGATTTAATTAAGATTCCTATTTAATAATATAAATTATATATTAAGGCCCTTTGCAGTTACATTCGTTTTCATATAACTGCATTTGTGTATGGTTTAATCTACAGTAATATTCATTAAAATGTGTTTTTGTTTTAGCACATTTTGCTTATTTTTGTGGTTTGTTACTTGATAAGACATTTGAAATAATTTCTCTTTAATATTGCAGAATGTCTTTTTCACGGAGCCGTTGATGTGGTCTCCAACATCTGCTATGGAAAACAGAGGTGTTTGTTTCCTGTAGATGAAGAACATTTCAAAAACCCCTGTCCTCTTGGAACAAAAAAGTATATCACTGTCCTCTATGCATGCGGTATGAACGCTCTCATATGCATCAAAATCTTCCCAAGGCAAAATCTGTTTGAATGTGTGGTGTTGTTTTTTTTACTTTTTGTGAATACATTTACGGTATAGCGTGCCATCTTCCCAGATCTTTAATCAGTTTGAGAGATCTTAAATCTTTGATTGAGAGTGTGGGAAATGTTTCATCTTAGGTTGTTGATTTACCCGTCTGTTTTCATCCGTCTCATAAATTACAATGGATACAAAAGTTATTTGGGAATAAAAATAGGCATTTGAGCCTGGCATTTGTAGGCCTCGGGGCTTACTGTAAAACTTCCTGTGATTGCTTTGAATGCCAGGCTTTTGTTACTGATTGGAAGGCAGGATCATTTCACAGGAAAAATAAAGATTACTCATCAGCCCTGCATTGAAAGATCATGAGAAACCGCCTGGGAGTTGGAAGATGTTAACTCTTTGTCCTGGGACTTTTTTCAGTTCCGCAAAGTTTACTCAAGGAGGCTGATCCCAGCAGTTTCCAAACTACCTCAGTTCCTAACCAGAGCACCAAAAAAGGTGACAGTACACCATACAGTTAACTTCATATAAAACATCTGTGCAGTTGAGGCAAACTACTTTTCTTTGTTATAGGGGAACACCCAGTTATCAGAAGTTCAAAGTTTCCAGAGAACAGGATTATTGTCAGCAATTCTCTAATGGCATATGGCTACATTACAGGTAAACTGAAATATATTAACCCCTTAACTGCCACTGTTCCATATATACGAAGCCTATGTTTATTTCACTCTGAATCCCAATATAATCATATAAATCACTGTAAAGGTCTAAAACAGTTTACAGTTTAATCGACTTATGGGTAAATGTTCCTGGATTTTAAAATGGTAAAAGAATTGTATATAGTTATAGAATCAAATTGGAAATCTCTTGCTTACTTTATTTTATCCATGCAATTTTATGACATGAAAATACTGTTTCAGTCTTTCTACTTCAAAAATGCACATTTAGTTTAATGCGTTACTTGCTGTTCCTTATTTGTGAGATTTACTAACAATTTTCAGAGTGAGAATAGTCTCAAAGCTAATCCAAAGCTAACTTTAAGCGCACATATTTACTTTTTGGTGAACTATTCTTCTCAAGTACTTTTCTGTTTCTCTCAGAGCATCCAGAGATGGCAGGACTGCTCTTCACATCAAGCGTTTGTGTGGGACTTCTGATTGTTCTAATAGCGGTTTCAACGCACCTATCCTGTAGTAGACATCTAAATGCAAATAGAACTTTCAGGAAGAGGAGCAGAACATCTCATTTGGAAGAGGAGAGGCCGATGAACCAGGATAATGATGAAGAGGAGGAAGACGAGGATGAGAAGGGGGCGCTAATGAACAGCTGTAACCTCTCAGAGATTGGCAGAAAGGTGCATTGCTGGGAAGATGTGACGTACACCACAGAGGCAGCGGAGATGATGGAGAGGATAGAGCGCAGAGAGCTTGTTATTCAGGAGATCAGGATGAACGCATACCTCAATGGAAACACATGCATTCTGCATTCATACATGCCAACTATTACGCAGAATGTGCAGTAGCTGTAGTTTAAACCAAAAGGAGTGGGCATTTTGAATGTTTTCTATTACCAAAACGCTAAAATTATAGGTGAAGTGTGGATTTATTGTATTGTAACTGTCTTCAGACAGGTTTGCAGAACGCTCTTCCATTGGTCTGTTAACCAAACGTCCCGCTGCTAACTCACACTATTGATTCAACTATTTTTACTGTTGCCTGGAAGCTTAAACAACATTTTGAAAACATTGTAGACTTACTTTGAAATGAATCTACAACAGTATAATAAAAAGCCATAAATATATGTATTTTACTACACTTCACCTTTAAAGACACTGTCAGGTAAAAAACAATGTTTGACACTGATATAACAGCACAGAACAAGTAATTGATATCTTTTGCTGCCTAAGTGAAGTTGAAAGTTATTATTCTGTTCTAGCTGATAAATTAGCTGTTGTATATACTTTACGCAAAGTAAAGTCATGTAAAGAGAAAAGTATTTGATAAATTACTGCTCTATTAAACACTTGATGAATTATATATGTGGTATGTAAATGAATATTGAGAAGATTTTCAAAAATTGAAATGTAATACATTTAAAAGTACAGTCATAAAATGAACACAATGCACTTTCATTACACAACATCACGCTCAACTATTCCAGTGAAACCACACCTCCCGATACTGTAACCTCTTTTTTGCCTTAAGGATACTACAATGCCTTCTCAACGCTCTCCCAATGAACTCTGCGGTGCTACAGCAATCCTTGGAGCAGCACGGCAACATCCTGTCTTTAAACAGCATCAAGTTTCAATTGAGTAACTGCCAGAGGCACAGACAAAGAGAGGAAAGGTGTTGCATCCTTCTTCCAATGAATCAGAGCAATCTGATGTCTTGTGCTTTGCATTTACAAACAGTCAAATAAATACCTTTCATATGTAATGAAGGCACCAAATTGCATAAAAACAGCAGCAGTAGAGTCTAGAGATCTCTTGTTTTGATATATGGGAAGTAATTGTAGATCAGCTGTGGGTTTTTTTGTTCATCTATCTTGGGCCCCATTTGATATTTGTGAGTCCCTGGAACTGCCTTTTTAGGGCCTGTCTGTCCGACCAATCAGACTGAAGATGCGAGTCGTCATCTGCCTCTTCTAGTTTCTATAAGCAAAAACAAAACAGGCCAAACATTGATAAATTCTCAAAAGTATTATAAATATATGTAGATAGACGTGTTTTAATCAATCACATATGTAATATGTATACTATAACATACAACATAAAATAAAGGACTTACTTTTAGTTCTTCCTGCCTCTTGTAATAATGCAGCATCATCTTTTTTTGTTCCTCTTCACTCACTGGTGGTTCTCGCGCTGGTGCACCCTGGCCTCTCTAAAATGAACATTTCAACTAGCGTCAATATCATCTATACTGAAAATCAGAGGAAATTAAATTCCTCAAAATACGTTTAAACGCCATATCAAGGTCACAAAAAATAAAAATGAAACTCACACCGAACACTTACTTTCTGAATTTTCACAATAATTTTAGTTTTTTCATTTTTCCCAACATACTCCAGCAGCTTTTTGCCCCTCTGCAGTTCTTTAGATGCCCACCAAAGCTGAGCCTCTTCTTCTGGAATCACCAGTAATGAGGCCTGCATAAGAGATCCGTCTATCAGTATTACAGCTTTTATTGTACAAATAAAGAACATTACATTGGTCTGTTTTATTATTAGGCAATGTGCATGTAGTTCTTTAAAGGAACATTCCATTTAACAGGTAAAATTCTGTCATCGTTTATGCATTTACTCATGTTGTTCTAAACTAGTATGGCTTTGTTCCACAGGACACAAAAGGTGTGAAACAATGAACATCTGAACCCAGACCTCCACAAAATTCTTAAAATATTGTTCCACAGAAAAAAAGGTGATCATACAGGTTTGGAACAACATGTCATCAAACTATTTTTTATTATTATTTAATTCTAAGGCATTAAGGTTACCTGTGTTCCAGTAAGATCCTCTTGATTTTCAAACTCCATCCTTATTGGATCATGTGGAGGCAGACCCATCGGGTAAACTATCATCACAGCTCCTCGCAACTGGTCCAAAGCCTCTTTGACCACATCCATGGTAACGCAGATATTCGCTCCCACTTGTTTCTTTAAAGTAAAAAAAATACATACATTACAAAAACGTTTCAAAATGTTAACAATACATTCAGAAGCACTCAGAATTAGCTTCATACTTTTGAGATTAATGCTTTGGCTTCCTCCACTGTTTTCCTTAAAACGCCTTTCATCTTCTCGTTTGGAGCTAAATGGAGAGTTAAAAGTTAAGTTATAGCAATTAATCGGACAATTCAAATGTACACTTTAAATGTGACAGGACTACCATGTCCATTTCGACGTCCGAGCTCATCCTTCTTGAACTCAGCACCACCGCTGGGAATACAGCGGTCTTCCCATTCGTCCTTTAGTTTGAGCTCCATGATCTGATCATCGGTCAAGCCTTGCATATTCGTTGGAAGAGAGACACCATGATCTGCCAGCTCTGGAATTTCTATGGAGATATAAATAAAAAATTATACCAGTTTTTAATGAGATAACATGCAATCCGACGCTTGTTTTAGCACCTCACTTTTTTTTTTTTTTTTACATTACTGCTCCTTGCAACAATGATACATGCATTTTAGGGTATGAGCTCTGTCAAGAACATAACTCAGTGTGATAATAAGCATACATAACATCATCGTCATACCAGAGCAGATTCTGTCCACTTTCAATCTTCCATTATAGACGGCGCTGACCTGCTGGGTCAGTGTCTCAATCGAGACATCCACTGTAGTACTGAATAGAAACTGACTCTCATCTCCTCGTTTGACGTGCAGCTGAACCATCTTCCACCTGCTGAATTTGTCCTGCGAAGGAATATAATAAATCTGAGACTGTAAGATGAAGTAGATATATAAGCACCGGACAACAACAGACAAGTGTTGAGGGAACTTTTTAGCGCCTTTAACTATAGCCTCACTGTGTTTGCGCCTCACTGTGTTTGCGCTTGTTGCCATGACACCCAAAACCGCGCTCCAGGAATATTCTAGCATTATATGCGAGCAGGCTGTATAACATATTAATTTGGAGGTGGTAACGTGGTGAAATTAATTAGACAGTCAATAAGAAAAATTAGTCAATGAATAAGGATTTTCAAATCATTTGCACTATTGTTTTATTCAAATTATACTCACTTTTGATTCAGTAAACGAAGAGGAACGCGGATACACGCAGCAACGGAAGCTACAATTTCTACCGGAAGTTGTGTTTTTCAAAATAAAAGCTTCTTCAAACGCTTTCTAGAATAATGTGAACTTATTTTTTCACTCTTTTCTAGTTAAGTAAATTTAATTAACACTGCTGTTAAGTTTTATTATGCACATGACACAGGTCAAGTTACTCACTGGTTACTGGTTAATATATATATATATATATTCATATATATTATATAATTCATAACTACTTACAGATCAATGCATGTAATAACACAATTCTGCAGAACCGCGCTGTTTTTGATATTTAAAATAAAAAGAGTCAGTATTAGCATTTAATTTATTAGTATTTATCACATTATTACTCACACGAAAAATGATCAGTCTTTATTTATGTAACAAAAGTTAATTTGTTTGAAAGCAAGTGATTATATAAGACAGAAAAAATGCAAGTACTCCAGCACTTATGTATAGTATAGGGAGCCGTGTTCAGGATTGGTGGATAGAGGGACAAGGGGGTGTGTCGCAGAGGAGAAATTCACGTGTAGGTCAGCCTGGGACTTTATTTACCTCCTCACAGCCGGCTACTCTAGAGCAGTGTGACGAGCTTTTACCTTAACGAAAGTTTGAGAAGGTTTCTTCACCTCTGTTTTTAAACAGGAGAGATGAAACACAGCCACTGCGTCCCAGCTTTTGTCAGCAAACTCTGGACACTTGTAGAGGCTCAGTCAACGAACGACCTGATCTGCTGGAGCCAAGTGAGTATTTCATTATTTGATTTATTTGTAGCTCGTGTGAGGTAATTATTATATAGTAGTTCCTTGTTATTACATGTCCTGAGTGGGAATTGTAAAAACAACAACCAGTCCAACAATATTAACTCTTCGCAGTTAATAAACTCCACAATAATAAACGCTTCAAAATGTTTATTAATCACTGAACTTTACTCGGTTTATCTGCCAAGAAGATGTTTATCCTCAGATGCCCTATTAGTAATACTTTTTAATACGCTGTCTGACCCATTTTACAAAACAGTTCCACGTGTATCGTGCTGCTGCAGGTGAAGGCAGCTCGCTATTGGTCCGCTGTCCGTCCAATGGGTGCTCAGTATATTAATAGAAAGCACTGATGAGTTTGGAACGCCGTCATGACGCATGTGACAGTTAGAACGAGTTGGAACAGAATGTTGCGTTTTTGCCACGAAAATAGAACGTTTATGATAAACATCCAAATAAATGAAAGAAAAAATGAATAAAAAATAAAAGGATCCTAGTTACAACCTTATTAGATTGAAGATGCATATATACATTTAAGTAATTTTGTTTTGAATAAAGCAAAGCATCCAAAAGACTTTGTATATTAGATTGTTTGTATATTTCTATGCATTTTTGTAACATTTATTTACCTTTTAAGTTTTTTTTTTTTTTTATGAACACGACTCCTCCTTGTGGAAAAGATTAGGCTAAATGATTAAAAACACCATAATAATTATCTATCTATCGATTGTATTACTAATCTTTAACTTTTTTTTTTCTTTAAGCAGGCATTTGCAACAAAACATTCTAGTGTCAGATTTAGATCTTTTGTAGTTTATTATAGTAGACTTTTTAATAGTTTTATAGTCTGTTTTCTAAAAAATAAAACATGAACTATGCAACATATTTAACGTTAAAAGAGGTAAAGTTAAAGCTAAATTCAAGAAACAGTTATATAATCAAGTGCTTTTTTAAGCTAAAACGTTTCCTGCCAGACCGGAAAGGCATTTTCTTTAGAAATAGTATGACATATATCAAGGGATGTAAGTCAAACCACATCTTCCTGTTTCCACTCTGTTAGGATGGCTGCACTTTTCTTGTCCAGGATGAGCAGCGGTTCAGCAAGGAAGTCCTGCCTCTTTACTTCAAACATAGCAACATGACCAGCTTTGTGCGCCAGCTCAACATGTGTATGTGTTCGGCCAAAGATAAGATATACAGCATTTAGATACACAGCATCGTTTTCTAATTCTCCTGTGCTTCACACCCATCTACAGATGGCTTCCACAAAGTGGTACATACAGACGCTGGCTTGCCTAAGGCTGAAAGCCAGGTAAACTGTGTCGTGTTTCAGCATGAGAACTTCCAGAGAGCTCAACCTCATCAGTTGGGCCTCATCCGCAGGAAGGTGAAACTGATAAGCATTATCACACAGTGCTTGTGCATGCCCTCACGCTGAGATGTGTGTGTAAATATTTGTGTTGTATATGCATTTTTTTTTTTTTTTAATGATTAGGTTTCAGTTAGCCGTGGAGTTGAAGAGGGAGGGCAGGTGTCTCAGGTACTCATTCAGGTTAGTCATGTCAGAGGCTGGCAAGACTCCTCAGACCTCAAGCTCATGGCTTTGTGCAGGTGAGCTTTTCTCCGTGACAAGTACACTAACTATCAGTGTAAAGCTACACTTCAGCATAATTTACACACTAAAAAGTAGTGGACATCAGTGAAACTGTCAGTTAGTGCTTATTTCTTAATATTTCACTTATCAAAACATACATAAAAATTCAAAAAGATTTTTATAAATAATGCTTATATTCACCAATGCTGCATCTATGTGATTAAAAATACAGTAATATTATCAAATGTTGTTAAAACTTTAAAACAGCTGTTTTCTGTATTAAAATATTTTAAAATGTAATTTGTTCCTGTGATGGGAAAGATGAAATACTAGGGATGTAACGGTATCAAAACTTCACGGTACGGTATTTATTGAATCATTTACATAAAAAACAAAACTAATTAAGAGGCTCAAAAAAAGTGCCAGAAGTGT
>JAUMHQ010000065.1:11520329-11544997 GCA_032361165.1 Enteromius paludinosus | reverse complement strand
GTCGCTAAATATAGAGACAAAGTCGCTAAGTTGGCAACACTGATCTGTATTGACAACAGACTGCAAAGAATGATGGGAACGCCTGGGCTGATGGGAATTGGAGTTCCCGCTACCTCCCGTTCGCTCCATTCACCTCAGCTAACGTTTCTGAGAAGACCTATCATTTTATCGAGTCATGCGACGGGTATTATCGAAAAAATTTGATAAACTGAATGCTGATTTACTCAAATTTATTTTTAATATCAGTATTGGAAAAGGATATATAGACATAGAAATCCTTTTAAATGTCTTTACTGTCACTTTTGTGCAATTTAAAGCATCCTTGCTGAATAAAAGTAACACATTCCTTCTAAAACCAAAAAATAAATAAATCCATACATACTAACATCAAACTTTTGAATGGTACTATACATAAATGCTAATGGAATTAAAATTTAAAACACCTCTTTCCATTTCTCAACCATTTCTTTCCTGAAGGGATAATGAGAGCTTGTGGAGAGAACTGGACTCATTAAGACAGAACTATCAGCAGCAGCACAAAATCATACGCAAGGTAAATAGAAATACTTTTAGAAATGTAATAATAATAGATTTTTATATGTTCTAATACTTTTTCGATAATCACTATGCAAACCTCTCTATTTCAGATTATAAAGTTCATCATCAACATCGTTCAGTCAAATGAGATAAAAGGCTGCAAAAGAAGACTGTAAGAGTGTTCACGTAAAGCACACAAAATGTTCTCATAGCCAGTGAGAAATGTGTTTGTATCTCTTCTGACATCACATTTCCTTTCTCCACCCTAACAGCGCCATGATCAACCATACTGGGGATTTTCAGTCCGCGCCGAAATATGCCCGTGCCTTTGGTGCGAATCCCACCCATACCACTTCCCCCCTACAAGAGATCTCTTCGTTGCAAGAGGTGCCTGCTTTAATTTTTGTGTGATCTAATTTTGGTCAAAGTTTGATTTCTTGACTTCATGTAACACCATGTTGTTTAGTTATAAAAGGAGCTTAATTTCTGTCATACTGAAAGTAAGTGACATCACTGTGGGTTTCTGGGTAGCTGGATGTGTCACCGGCCGATGTGTACTCAAATGGCATGATCATCTCTGACATTACCCACCTGCTGGATCCCACACCTGAGCCTAGCAGGTGAGACGGCAACAGCACACCTGTAGTCTTCATCATCCTCTACAGGATTGTATTATAATAATACATTTTTTTTTTTTTTTTAATTAAAAAAAGAAGGAACTGAAAGTACTTTTTAGGGTTTCACGATCTATTTTCCGGTTTCATTTGTGTTTTCGGTTTTACAGAGAGCCAGTGACTAAAAGCTTTCCCGCAACTCAAACCACATTTTTATCTCCCGCCTCCCCTACTCTGCCCTCCATGGAGCTGGCATTGACTTTGCTAGATGAGCCAGCTGCCCAAGAGTGTGAGGAGGTACCCTCTGAAAGGTTAGAAAGCAAACTGATCATCAAAATTTCATAGGGCTGCATAACTGTGAGGAAATGCTGGGATGGCAATGAAAAAACTTAGTGATGTGCAACAATTTATCACAAATAAAAAATACAAAAATTGTTTGTGTGTGTACTGTGTATATCTAACTGCACTTGTAGAGATGAAGGTCATGTGGAACAGCATTGACAGTAAACCAAGTTGCCCTGTGACACTGAAAACACTGCTATTCTGAGCAGCCCAAATATAAGCAAAAGCAGTGCAGTGCTTCGCTCTAAAACACGCCACATCTGCTTATTTCAAAATACATTGTAATCTTTGTCATTTACACTAAGCCATTTCGATGAAATGTTCAGCCCTAATATTTCCCCCTTCTTCCCATCTCCTCTTGAGAACAGAAATGATGTGTTTGATCCGCTGGCGCTAATTGACTCCAGTTTAGCAGCGATCCGCTCATGCATTCCACCCTCACCAGACCTGGACAATTTCAGCAAGGTTTGACTTCTTTAAAAACACAACACCGATGCTATTACGTTTCACGCAGCGTTTGTATAATCTGCCGTGTTTGCTTTCATGTTCATGACAGACCCTTAGTCCTGGCTGCCACATCTCTGCTGTTAAAAACTCTGACGCAAAAACCGAAAGCAGACAGAGAAGCCAGATTGAACCCGATGCTCTTCCTCACGCCGACACAGGTACACACATATACGCCCACGCTTGCCTTTCACACACCGTCCCAAACCCACAAATGTATCACCTGCACAAACCACATGAATTCAGTACGTGCACGTCTGGTTTATTTACTTTATTGTGTTTGTGCAGTTACACGGCAGCAGAGCCTGCAACTAAATGCAGAGCTGGAGCAGGAGCGCTATGATAGTGGAGAGTATTCGGATATCTTACCATCCCTTCTGCAGCTGGCACAGGAAGCATCCAGCCTCTCCTTCAGTAACACTACACTGCCTTTAGAGACTTCTTTTGTCATTTAAAACTCTAATGCTTTTGAAATTATGCTGTGGTGGTTGATAGTAAGAAGTGGTACCTGAAACAACCAATAGTTCTCATTATGATACATATCAGCTGTACATGATGTAAATTTTCCGTCATGATTTTTATCTGTAGTGAACATTTCGCATCAAACTTTTAGTCTATTAGCATGATTTACCATGCAGGGGAAAGCAATAGACCGTAAATGACGGAAAGCACTTCGAAACATTTGTGAGTGTTTTTGAAAATTCAGATAATGGAACATTTTCTGTTAATACAAGCTCTGCAGTTGGTGCTGTTTTAAAGTCAGCATTTTTGTGTGGGAGGCTTGACTTGATCGTTTCATTTAGCAGAAAACCTAATGCATACTCAGCCACCAAATGTCTAAATCACTAATGTACTAATAATAGAAATAATGTGGTAATTAAAGTTTCTTAAGAGCATGATATGCTATTGATGCACAACATTTAAATATATATACAGTTCTGTGCAAAAGTCTTAGGCTATTAGTATATTCACCAACAAATAATGGTTTTAAGTCTTAAGGTTTTAAATCTCACTGCATTATTACAATTAATGACAAAAATAATGTTTGGAGATGTAAACTGACACGCTACCGCAAAAGATAGAAATAACACACCTGTTGGTGAAAATACTAGTGGCCTAAGACTTTTTGCACAGTACTGTGTATATATAATATCATATATTCATCATAGTATGTCATCATCTTTAGTATGTAAAATATGGTCACCAACTACATGATGGAATATTATTTTTTGCGATAAAAGACCGTTTTCAGTTCTGTTTCATGTGAATCAGTTATTTTGCTGTACTTGATTGTTATATATTGTACTAATAAACTAAAGGCCATACATTTATCCCTCAAAAATATAAGATTAATGAATGTTTTTGATATGTGTGTGTTCATGTGAAAGCAAAATAAAATGTTAGAAAAGTTTGACTGCATACTCTTTCATATTTTAGCATTCAGTTCTTTTCATAAAAAACAGTCAGCCGAATGTGGCTTTCTCTTAACAGGAAGCACACACACACACGTCAACCCACACAAGAGCACATACATTAGGTTAGAACAGGGAAGACAGAAACAGATCTAAAACAACAAGTGCGTTATGTAACCCTGTCCAAGATGATAATACTTTTAGTTTGTGTCTTCTTTGGGAACATGCCTTCATTTGCACTGTCTGCATCATCCCAGCCACGTGAGTATTTTACAACTAATGTGATGTATTTTTTTCCTTATTGTGTTGATTTTTCATTACGTAGCCTTCGCAAAACATCAATACCTTATATTACATAATACAAAAGGTTTTAGTAATGACAGTAATAACTTATTAAACCAAACAGGGTACGGTTTGTTACGTTTTTATTATTTTCTTCCCTTTTTTTGTGTTTTTATACGCGCTTTAAAACAACGGAAGTATGTGGTTCTACAACAATTAAGATGTTAAAATCTCACGTGTTAACAGATAAAGGGCCTAAAAAGGCGATGGCGATTATTTCATTGGCAGACATGTCCATTACATACTCCTCAGAAAATTGTGTATTTGGGTTGAAATGTTCAGATGCTAAAAATGCTTTAAAATGGCTTCTCTGTGTCCACGATGCGCACACGAAACCAACGACGACTTTGACACAACTTGAGCTCACATCACTTTCAGTTCAGGTTTTCCGTATAATGACTAAATCGAAATGTTCTAAAAATTCTTATGTAAGACTATGGTTGAATTATAATGGGTAAGACTGTATAATATTGTTATTTTGACTGAAAATATACATACATGCAACATATTTCCTGTATGTATGTTTCTTTCCAGTCCTCACAGCCCGGGCATCCTCTACTGACAAACTACATGCATTGCAAGCTGCAATACGAATTCATTAGAATACAATAAGATGCATTTAACTGTTAACTATTTTGTTTTTCTCTTCTTTACACAGAAATTAACTGCCTTATCATAAATCTGGAAAATGTTTCTTGCACATGGAATGAGCATAAGCACAATTACTATTTCAAGAGCGAGTACGTATGTTGCACAAAATAGAAAACCTGCATTTTTGGATGAAAGTTCCAGAACTGACGACATGTGTTTGTTTTCATAGGTTTTCTCATAACAAAATTCAGGATTGTCCAACTTATCTCAAAAAGAACGGTGTTAACATTGGCTGCGTGTTCGGCTACTTAAAAGCGCAACGGTTTAATATGTTGAGAACACAGCTGCACAGTGACAACGGCAGTCTGGTGACAAAACAGGAACATGATCTGAAAGCATATGGTATTAGAAATTATATTTATTTTGACTTGGCAAAAAATTGTATGGAAATGACCGGTTGACGGATTAATACTTCATATACTGTGTTACTAAACAGTGAAGCTTAACCCTCCGATCAACCTGTCTGTGGTGGAGAAAAACGATGCTGAGCTGTGGCTGTACTGGAATAACACAAAGAACGACAGTTGCATTGAGAGTCAAGTTCGTCATAGGACTGACAACACTGAATGGAAGGTATACAATTTGTTTAATGAAACTAAATTTGTATTGCACATATTTGAAACACATGGACATTGTTTCATTATATGGCCTCAAATGATTTAATGATTTATTATGTGAAACTTGTACTGATACTGAAATCAAATCAGGTTTTATAAACACAGAAAGCATATCAAATGCAACTAAACACTAAAATTAAATAAATTTAAAACAAAATTAATAAGATTGCAGTGCGATCCTTAATTAGTCTTTAAATGTCCTCTAATTACTCTTGATCTAAACATGCATGACACGATTATTTTGGTATTTAGACCTTTGGTACACTGAATGGGTGACTATTTTTTGCTCGGAAAAATTAAATAAATAGGACACATTCTCATGTACGGAAAGAATGTAAAGCTGTACTAAACTATGACTGTTTTGATGTCGTTCTTCCGTCTCCAAACAACACCAAAGCAACTATCACAAGTCTTTAAATCAGGGATTTAAATACATTATACACATCGATTGGGTGAATGATTCAATGACTCATTGTTAACAAAGACAGTCACTTGTCGCCACCTATCGGCTTAATGACAAAATTCCAAAAATAATAATTATAATAAAATAATAATAATAAAAAAAAGTTATTATGCCATATGTTATATCATGTTGGAACTTCTTATTAAATGGTAAAGTGATTTCCTGGGATAAAAGACAAAGTCCTAGTGCTTGAAGACTAGACTAATTAATTTCGAAGACTGTGTTGCAACGTTACAAATTGTCATTTTTATGCATTCTCACCTTATGGTCATGACATCCAAATACAAACGGCACAGTTTACATCTCTCTTCCCTAGAACACCACTCCATCCCACAGAACCTCCTTCAATTTGCCTTTTCCCTCAAACAAACGCTACGAGTTCCAGGTCAGGTCTCGAATAGAGTATTCCTGTGGAGAGTCCCTGTTTTGGAGCGACTGGAGTAACTCTGTCTACTGGGAATATTTAAAGACCAACGACACCTCAGGTAACTTATCTTATCCGCATTATAAGTCTCTCACTGCTTTATCTGCCTAGTGTGCTGCAATTGTAAACAGGGCTCTCAAGTCACTCATTTCGGTCTATTGTCACGCACTCCCGCCACACATTGTATTTCTCACGCAGAAGAAAACTATTTATAATATATTTAATATACCGCAGCGCCCAACATTTCTCTGGCCGCGCCGTTCTCGCTATGGAACCGGCAGGATTCAAGCGCGTCTCCCCTGGAGTTCTTAGTCGAGCCTGCCACTTATCAGCCAATCAAAATAAAGAAATAGGCTACACAATAGCCAATCAGAAAATATCACTATTGTATCTGGGTAAGATTTAACGCAACAACCAATGAAAAAAAGCATCCTGAAACTGTTCACCATCCTCCTCGTTCACCCACAGAGGTCAGCAATGGAGCCCCGAGCATCACTTTGAGCACAAAGTAATGATCTCCTGTTACAGCAAATTCACAACTTATTTGACACAAACAATGTTATATTTTTATTTATTTAAAAAATATACATTTATTTATTTATATATGGGGTGAGGGTGAGATGTCACTCTTGCCTGTCTTCAAAACTTGAGAGCCCTTTGTAAAAGACAAAAGGCTGTCGACAAACAGTAACAAGCGCATGTTAACGGCACACTGCAGCAGCACGTTCAATATTCTCACGTTTTACGTGATTTGTATGTGCTTCAGCGTGGCGCAGATCGGGCCCTTTGTCAAAGTCTGCACTAGGGCCCGTCTTGACTATGTTACTTGTACTGTTACTTAATGTTAACTATTGTTACTTCTCTATGGCCACATTCACACAGCAGCAGAATACGGTTGTCAATCCTATATTTGAGTCCTTAGTACACGATCACACACATTTCAGCAATTTATAGGTGTGACAAACGCATTCTGCTGCTGTGTGAACGTATGCCAGTTTACCGTAATTGCCAATATTTCCTGTAACAATGTTATTCATTAAAAACTAGTATTTACTCATTTACCAATAAGTATGATATATTCAAAGAAAATGACTGACTGTACTGTTGTGCACAAGGCCTGTATGATTACCCACACTCCCAGTCTTAACACTTGACCACTTGTTGACTTACGTTGTGTTCTGTATAGTGTGGTAAACATTCAAGTTTTTCATTGTTATTTAGTTTTTCATCAGTCATAACTGTGATGCGTCTTATAATGTTGTAAACTATTACACACAAAAGATGTTATACAATTAGCCTCAAATCCAGGTCAGAAGTGCATTAAGGGCACTGAACTTTGGCTTTTTTCATACCTGGGACAATCTTCCTGTCACGTGCAAAGTTTAAAGTGGCAGAGACTGCAAGTGTCAGTTAAACAAGCAACTAAGTGCTTCTCTGTGCTAAACCATAAACATGGCCTTTGTTTGCAAAGACAATTCTAAAAACTACAGCAACTCTTTTCTCCAGACGGCCCATTTAGCATGTCTGTGATGTCACTGGTGCTGTGTACAGCAGGAGCCTCAGTAATTCTCCTCATACTGGCCTGCTTGCTCGTCCATAGCGAGAGGTTTGGATCAGTTTTTTTGTCTTTTTAACCATTTTAATTTTCCATTGAAATTCTCTATATGTGTTTTATGCTAATTTAATATTTCACTTTCCTTAGGTTAAGAATCATTTTAATACCAGTGCTACCAAATGCAGGACCCAATATAAGCAATTACCTTGCAGCCCTTTTTGACAATTATGATGGCAATGTTGAGGTAAGAGTTTATTTTTTAAGTCATATACCACACTTTAATTTCTTTAATCCGTAGTGGTACAAAGAGAATGCAAGATGCAATTTTTTTTTTGGCATGCAGAAATGGCTGTCCATGCCTAAAGATCTGGAGAACGGCTTCAAACCCAATTTCACAGAGCGCGCCTGTCCTGTGCGCGAGTACAGGACAGTGTCTGAGTCCAGCACTGACAGCGAAAGTATCCTCTCGAACCCAACAGACCTGTCATCAGACTACCAGTGCATGCATAGCTACTCATCAGCCTCCACCATACCTGGATCTTCCGAGACCATACAAACCCAAGATCTATCGCAAGTGGATAACCAAGCCTAAATCTTCGTCTGAATCCGAGGCAAGTAAAGTTGAGTGTTGAGAAATTAGCATCTTTGAAATTCAGTTTTGAAACCAGAATCCTTGAAAAGAAAAGATAAACCTTTACGCGTGAACAGGAGGCTTTGAATGTGTTGTATGGTGAATTCCAGTCAAATCCAGTATTTGCATTTTGAAAATACTTTTCTGCACTTTTTTTTAAATCATCGACTCAATCGATAAACCTTTCTTTTTCGTGTGTTTCAGCAGGGTAATGTAGTGTTTGTAACTGAAATTGTGTTCATTTTTGTGTTTTTTATAGTCTGGAGTTTGCTATTGTTGTATTAAGCATTTTTTTTTTATTTGCGTGTCAAAAGTATTTTGCTCACAGTGTTGTTAGCTGTTTTCCACAGAAATGTTCAATAGCATGGTTGCAAGCAGTGACCGCTGTATGAAAGTGTAAGATGTGTCTGTGATAACATGTGTACTTAGTACTAGGTACTAAATCTGATGCGTGTTCTTTTGGGAAAATCCCATCACCTACCAACCTATGTATTATCTGATTGTTTAGTTTAGCGCTATTTGTGATTCATGTCGCTGGCAAGTTTTTATGCAAGTTACATTTCGCCTAATCCAGTTGCTCTGAAACTGTACTTTTAGATTAAGTTGAGATATTGCGACTTTTTTCTCAGAATTGTGAGATATGAAGTCACAATTGCGAGTTATAAAGTCAGAATTATGAGGTATAAATAAAGACGTTTCTCAGAATTTATATCTCTCAATTCTGAGAAAAAAAAGTCGGAAGTGCGAGTTTGTTTCACGCAAATCTGGAAAAGAAAAAAAAGCCAGAATTGTGAGATAAAAAGTAGCTATATATTTTATTTTTTATTCAGTGGCGGAAACGGGCTTCCATATGAAAGATCCACAAAGACCGCTAAATCTTACATTTGCTACCAAAGTTATTTACTTTTATCTTGATTAATTGTCTATTCATTGTGTGTTTTTACCAGGATTTTATCAGCACTTTTTGTTTTGCTTGTCTGTATTACTCTGATAAAATGTCTTTTGAGCCATTTACAATGATAATTTGCTATTTTAAGATGGTTTTATGTTTAAAGACATTGCTTCAAGAATGTAATGCTTTTACAATCTTCGAATAAAACGATTGACATTTTCGCTAAGTCTGTGATGATAACTTTGCTTAAATCATTTTTATTATTTCACAGTAGATTTGAGCTGATCTTGAAGTCGTCCTTAAAATAAACTGCAAGAATATCAAATACATTAACAATTTATAAAATAAATATTGAGACACATGCTAAACACAGGCTTTAACCACATGAACGTTTTAAATGAGCAGATACTTTAAAATGACCCAAAAACACTTTCTATGAATAAACAGCAGGCATTTTGAGTGCCTATTATAACGATCGGGTATTGTGCAAGTCTATATTTGAATAAGTTTACATGAATCACGGATTGTTGCAAATATCATACTAGCTTTGTTAAAGCTACATACAAAACAGAAAAGTGTTTATCCAAGCTGGTCTTCATATTGTTTTCTGAAGCAGTCTCCAGCAGGGAAGAAATCCCAGCATCTCTCCTGGTACATCTTCCACACGTATGATTCCTGTCACACATGCACATTTCTGTTATATTTAGTTTGCCTTTTATGTTTATCAGTTAAAAACATTGACATGTCTTACCTGCCCAGTGTGCTCAGTTTCATCCTTGTTGATTAAGTACATCAGGAAGAACCTAGTAAAGAGAGAAACATTATTAGTCTGAGGATGAGGAGATTGTATAACATCAGAAAGCTTAAAACTGAATCACTTACATATAATTGGCCAGGTTGTGTTCTTCAAGCGTATGCGTCTCAAAGCCATGTGGCGTCGTATCAAAGTAATCACTCCCAATACCACATATAAAGCATTTGGTCTGAAGAGGCAAAGCAAAGTATGAAATCAGACACATCGATAAGGATCTAAAAACTTGATGTGATTTTTTTTTTAGTATGTGTATTCATCTAGTACCTCCATGTCTTCTTTGACCTGCTCTTGCTGGTCTCTCAGCTCACCAAAAGCATCAATGATCAGACCTGTGCAGACATGCAGTGAATTGCAGTGCAGTGTTTAGGAAATGAAACCAAGAAAAAAGTCATAAATCTGTGTAATGTAAGGTAGAATTGAGTCTCACCTTGAATGATGGCCAGCAGGATGACAATGACAAAAAAGAAGAAGGTGATGTCGAAAACCACCCGATAGAGTTCATACTCATCCCCTGCTGGGTCCTCAATCTCGTCTCCTATGCCTCCGCCTGCCCGCACACCCACGTACATGTGGAACAAATAACACTGTGAAGAGAAAGAGAAGACATTTGTTGGATTATGCAGCAGACGTTTGCTTAATGACAAATTGCAGAAAAGGTTAGCTACCAACAACAAAAGGCATTATTAGAGAAGAAAAATAAAAGACAATTTAACGCTAATAATGCTGTGACCAACCGTCATCATGTCATCACACTTCATGTCTGGCTCGTCCTCATCCTCGCTCTTATTGTAGAACTTCCTGAAGAAGTTGAAGGCCACCACAGTGTAGAGGTACACAACCACAGCCAGCAAACCCACAGTCATCATCAGCTGAAACAACCCAACAGAGTCAGCCAGTGTATAAATACAGATGTTCAGAACCGGTTTGAATTGATGTGCTGACTGTACCTGTTTTCCATTGTGTGTGACCGAGGAAAGAATTGTACGCAGGGTCTTGACACCCATTGCGATGTCCAGCAGGTGACAAGCAAAAAAGAAATTGTTGTAATGGCCAAGAAGTGACATAACCGTGTACCACACCAGGTAGAGGAAAGTCTGTAAATAAAGAACACTTTAGTACACTTGACTAGAACTTGTATTGTACAAAATACTGTAGATTTTAATACCTGTGGAGAAAAAAAAAGACTTACATTGTCTGTAAACACAACTCCAAATTTCCATATCTGATACTTGATGTCAATGGAAGTGAGCCTGAAAAATAATATGGAAGGAAAATCTAAAACTTGAAACTTTTGCAATTCTGTTTGGTTCCACTAGTGGTAAGAAGTAACACATAACCTTAATGTAATAACTTAAAATGACACTGAACTATATGGCACTTGTAATGATTTTTAATACCATGCAAGCATAGAGTTGTCTGGCTCTTCAGGTTTCTTGTCTGTCTGTTGTTTGCTGACGTCCAGCGATGCCAGATCCATACCCAGCAGCTCTGCGATTCGCTCACGACCATAAATATCGCCATATTTATCCAGGATCTTGCCAAAGGATACGAGAACAACATTTCTTCTTAAACACAGTCATTTTAAACCTACACACCAATGAACAGGTTGAATATTAGCTTACCTTTCGCTTGACAAACTTGTCCCAGTAGTTATTGGGAAAGGAGCTAAACCAACGACAAAGGATTTTAATTGCAATTTTCCACAAAACACTATGACACAATTGGCTAGGTCTTCTAATGAACATAAAATAAGGACCACATCCTGTATGTGCAAAACCAGTTTGACCACAAAATCAGAATCTAGCTCAAGTTTCACTTTAGTCAACTATCTTGTGAGAAACAGCTCCATAATGAAGGCTTCTCCAGACTTACGGTGTATTTAGCACCAATCTGTCCCATTGGCCTTTGATGTCATCATCCTCCGGCTGTTCAGTGATGTAAAGACCATCGAATTCCAGCTTTCTTGCAAGCTCTTTCTCTCTTTTAAAGATGACCAGTGGAATCTAACAGACAACAAAATCATGACAACTTATTGATAGCACAAATAATTGACAACACACATACAGAATTAAATAAAAATAACCTGAATCAAGACTGATAATGACACAAATTTAACTGCTAAAATGTAAATCAAACCTTGAGGCAGTTGTATCCAATTATAGATAAGAAAGCAATTATAGTGTGCAAAATTGCCAGGCAGGACATAGTGGGCTGCATGTATCCTGTACTCTCTTCCAGGAAAAAATACACAGGACCTTCCTCGTCGTCATCATCACCCCCTCCTTCCTCTCCAGCAGAGCCCTCAAAGTCCTCCCCAGAGCCTTCAAATAGCCCAGAGCCTTCAAACATACCTGAGCCATCAAACTCATCACTAATTGGCGGAGTATCAGATACCTGGAGAATTAAAAAAAAAAAGGTATTAACAGGAACATTACATTTTATTTTTAGATCTACAAGCATTTGAAAGTAAAATTATTGTGAGGCACGCCATTTTGAATCAATTAAACATTTAAACAAAAGGACATATAAACAAGCCTAGAAATCCAAATAAACCAAAGAATAAACTGGAAAAACTGAAATAGGCTTTTCAACCTTGTAGAAGAGAAGAATGAAGTTCAGGGCAAAGGCGATGAACAAAGCCAGGAAACGAAGGTTATAGAAGTTACGGGACAAACAGTTCTGTAAATGGAAGTGGACATTAACAGCAAATCCAAACATGTAAATTTTAATTAAACCAGGAACTAAAACTCAAAATTCTCAAAGTTTCCCACCATAAATTTATTTCTTTGAACATCCAACTCATTCCAGAGCTCAAATCCTGCTCTCCTGACTGATTTCTTTTCCTTTTTGGCTTTAGTGGATTTCTCAGTTTTTGGTTCTTCTGGAGTGGCCTCAGGCTTGACCTCTACTTCCTTCTCAGCCTTCTCTCCATTCTCAGTGCTGTTACACATGAAAGATGGTCATTAAAATGAATCGAACACAAACACTACCAATGTCCTTTTATCCACCATTTGGAAGTAACTCACTCTGCTTTTTCAGGTTCAGGAGGAGGTTCTTCAATAGCAGGAGGTTGCTCAGGTCCAGCTTCTTCTGGTTGCTACAGCATAATCAAAACAAAACAAGGAGCAACATGACACATACAATTAAAAGTCTTTGTGTAGAAGACTGAGGAAGGAACACAGGAATCCAGCTAAATAAACACCGTACCGCTTTCCTCTTCAGTAATGGAGTGCCCTCTGGAGTTGGAGGTTCCACGGGGGTCGTGTCACCCATATCTCCAAGTCCACCAGGTGTATCAATACCAGGAATTTTCCCACCGTCTTTTTCTTGGATGTCTTCATCCTCTTCCTCTCCCCCTCCAACTTCCATTGAGTCTGTTATCCCTCCTGTATCCTGCTCTTCTCCACCCCTTGGTTCTCCCGGTAGGTCTCCATGCACCTCATCCTGCGTAGGATCTGGCATGCTGGCCAGCAACTCAGTCACTGTGATGTTCTTGGCCCCTTCAACTAAACCACCTCCAAAAAGTGTATGCCAGATGAGCAGGAAGAAACCTTTACACACACTGTAAATGAAATGGAGGATGCCCATGAGGATTGTCCACAGGAAGGTAGCGACCTTGACCACAATTTCCTTGATGGTCATCTTCCTGAGCCTTCGGTACTGTCTGCGAATATTCCTGAAGGTAAACATGCTCAGGAAATTCATGATGCTTTGGATGAAATCGGAAAAGGCAGAGCTCGATTCTGGCTGGCCCTCCTCTCCACCTCCCTCTTCATCTCCACCGCCTCCACCATCTCCTCCTTCGGGTTCCTCGTCATCATCCTCTTCTTTCTCCTCCTCATCTTGCTCTGAAATCTGTGAGGCGATGTTCATCTCAAAGATGGTGTCCTCACAGAAGTTGACAAAAAGTTCCATCTTCTCCGATTCGCCGCCTTCGTTGACCACGTCAAATATAAACTGCCGCTTGGACTCTTTTACTTGAGGCATTTCCCATTGTTTGCGATTCACCTCACTGATCTCAAAGTAGATTCTCTCGATCTTTCTGCTGGCACCCATTATCTCGATACGCCCCAAGAATGGGCGGAAATAGTTCAGAACGCTCTCAGCTTGTCCAAGGAAGTTCTGCAACCTGGTATCATGAGGAACATGTTCAGAGAGGTTGGTTAGCAGCACCGCTATGTTAAAACCAATGTCTTTCGCTGGCTCTTGGAACCGACTGGCAAACTCCTCGTAATTAATCATTTCATTCTCATCTGCTTCAGAGCAGGACAATAGAAACTGGATCTCTGCAGGTGTGTACTGTTTCTGGCTGTCCATGGCTTTCTGGAAATCCTTCTTGGATATCAAACCTCTGGGGTCTGTCACATAGTCGCGGAATGCATCAGACGCAACAATGTCCTTCAGCTTGAGGAACATGTCAAAGAATTTAAGGATCATTTCTACATTGCTGGAGGACTCCACTAGCATGTCCACCATTTGGCGAGCAATGGTGCCATTTACAACATTACCTGTCAAATAGAGAGTCGTGCAGTGTAATCAGGTCTAGACTGAATCATGTGAAACTTACAAACATAAATTATAGATTTTATTCATACCCTCCAGCAGAGACAGTAACATGACCACCATATCTTTCTGAAGGTCCAACAACTCTTTCAGAAGACCAATTTGACTGGAATCCTACAAGAAAACAGAATGGCATACTATATTATACATACTGTCCCATAACATGTATCTAAATCAGCAGCTTTTATTAAAAAAATATTAAAATGCATCATTTATAAAATAAAGATATTATTTTTTTATTATTTATTCATAAAAGGGATAGCACAAAACAGTACAGCTTACTGTATACGGGGTAACAAAAAAAATATATCAACATCTTTACCTTATCAGTTTGCTTGAGGATAATGTAAAAAACTGTAACATTTCAAATGTAGGTTAATGCATGCAGTAACAATAACAGGGGTTAATTACTAGAAACTGAAACACTCCATACACACAACAGATCATGAAAAAAAATAAAAAATCAAACAGCACACCAAAGGCAGAACTGTAGAAGAGCCAAAACACTTTTTAATACAGCAAATTCACATAATGGTTTTCTGGGTAATGTTAACTGCCATCCATTTTCTCAGGCTGTTTGACCCACATGTTTGCATACTTTGCAGATTTTGTTTAGCCGAAATGTTTTGAGGAACTGAAAGCAAAATACAAGTAAAACTAGATTTTGTGTCAAACTGGGTTCAAACAACCTGGATTTGGGAATCTGGAACATAAAGGGGGAAACTCAAATACAATCACTTCAATAGATAAATAGAGTCATACATACTCTTCCCTGCATACAGCATCAGTAAAACATTGAGAGTAAAAACAATATTACATTCCAACATACTTGTCATTTAAAGTTTGAAAAAGGAATGTAACATGTTCTTTGAGCATGTAATCTAATCATTTAAAACATTTCTACTATACATAAGCAGTTTTATTTACATGCACTTTCTATTAGCCATTAAATAAATAAGCTCTTTTAGTAGAATTTACACACATTTGCTACTACATAAAGTTTCTGATCTAATGCATTCAGGTAAAATAAACACAAGAAGTGTGTAAATTAACAGAGGAATCAAGTTCAGATGGGTTACCTGAGCCAGTTTCATCATCATATGGGCAAATACGTGCAGGAAGCCCACCACAGCATCCCACAGACGACTGTGGGCCAGGGACTGCTGGTTTCCTGTGCAGGGACCCTGAGACAAGAGGACAACTTTAATACACGACAGCCATATATTATGTGTATGATTTTACAGGTCATTAAATTAGACAAATCCAAGATTTTTCCAAGGATAAAATTCTATGATTCAACTTTGCAAAAACACGAGGGGTTGTGTAAAATCAATATATACAGACCAAAGCAAAATTAATATAATAAATAAATGGTAAATGAATGTCATTGATTTAATGATTTACCTGGATATACTCAGTAAGACTGTTGAAGACCTGCTTGGCCACAGTCATAGCTTTAGAGAAGTTCCTCTTGCCTGGTTCATCTATGATGTCTTTTCCTGAATAATACCAGTAGAAATCACTGATCGACTCCTGGAAAGAGAAAATAACCCCCCCCAAAACGGTAAGTGTACTTCCTGAGAGCACTTAGCTATGTCTGTTTTTGAGGGTAAAATGACTTCACCTGTAGTCTAAGCAGGTAATCCACTGTACAGATGATGACATTGATGGTGGTGGTGCTGCCTGTCTGTGTTCTCAGGTAGTTCTGGAAGTCTAAAGTGAAGTAAACTCTCAGATGGTTAAAAATAAATAAATATCTGTACAACATTGACATTCCCTAAACTCTTGCAACATGCCTTGCAACTCATGCAATACATTTTTCGTGTTCACTGCATACTGTACATGCCGATTCAGGACCCACCATTGTTGTGGCCCTCACAGAGGAGCTGCAGAAAGCGGAAGAGGTCACAAGTGAACTCATCGTCAGCCATGACTTTCTCACCTATGTGAAAGAAGGAAATATGAGGCATCACATACAGGTGAATATGTAGTTATGACACTGTTCACAGGTTTAGTGTAGCGGCAATCTGATTAGGACCGAAAAGAGGACGCAAGTGGAAGAGAGCGATTGATTAAAGAGCTTAGAGAAAACTACCGTAAATTCCTCATGTTATAATGTTAGTGAAAACGGCAATTTTTCATCCCTTTCTGTAAGAGATAAGCAGGAAATTGGGTTATTTTTGTTTCATTCCACTGCCCAGGTCAATATTAAGTACACTAACCAAGGTATAAGATTAAATCCAGGCCGCTTTCTTTATTCCCTTGTGTCACTTAAGCCTCGAGAAGCACCAGAAATGTAGTACAAACTAATATTTCATAATATTTAATCTTAAAAACTACAATAACAATGTGCAAACATTATACAAACATGCAAAATTGAACGATTCACTTCACTGTGAACTAGGGAGTGGAATGAGACAGCTATTTGCATAATCACTAGTTCTTTGACTTAGGCTGAACACAAAATGAAACACATTACAGAATCACTTTACCCGAATAACACAACACTTACACATAAACTAACACATATACAATAATGTGCATATATGAACACAGATATAAGAACACTGATATATAATCACATATACTGTGGCTCAACACATAGCGGAATTAATTACAACATGAAGCCCTAACATAGATGATACTTTAGCATGCGGGACAGACCTACTGCAATCCTAAACCTCAGCTGTGTTTGGGCATGTAAAGTGGAGGTCAATAATCAATGCTAATTCCCAGGGAATTTGTTGCATAGAAAATGATCACAATGTTAAACCTACCGTTTTGATAACGGCTGGTTACTGGATTAATTATGACCTCAAGTCAATGTCTCAGCTGGGGTAAATATAGGAGGGTAATATTAGGAAGCCAAGACAGAGTTAGATAATATAAGGTTTAATTCATAACCAATGGCAGGATTTGGTAAGTTATATGTATTTGTTAGGAACAAAACACATATTTTCAACTTAAGCATTTTTTAGTGCCATCATATATTTATGAGGGTTAAGACCTTTTTCCAATGCAAAAAACGACATTACGAATTACAAAAAAATATTGTACTAAATAACTAAAACGCAGTGTATATTTATTATATAAATTGAACTCCTATTTTTTTTAAAGATTAGACACAATGCAGAGTTCTAGTCTTACAGTAGATCTGTTTCAGCACTCAAGGGGATGAAGAAAAACACTTCAGTCACATTCTACATAACTATACAGTGACTCAGATACTGCGATCTGCATTCGCAACGTGACTGAAAGTTGTTTTTACAAATCCTTGAGTGGTAAGATTCATATATATACACTTCAAATGTATATATATATATTTATTAAATTTCAAAACCCAAAAAGCAAAAAAATTCAAACAAAAATGATTTCAAAGAGATAAAAGGACAGAGAGGAGTGACAGGAAGAAGTAGAGGGACAGAGGCGTTATTTACCCCGCTCTAGCTTCACGTCTGAGGCCCGTGAAAGGAAGGAACAATGAAAAGAGATGGGGGACAAAAGTATAGTTATGGAAAAAGAGGGATGGTGAGTTGACGGCAAACAGACGACATGGAATGAAAAGGGAATTATTCATGGCCAATATAATAATCTGACATCATATTAGACTAGATTATTAAATTTGGAGATGGTAAGATTGTATGACAATATGGTTACAATTCATTTATTCAACTGTTTATAAAATGATGTGCATTTCCATGTTAGGATGACCAAACGTGTATGATTACAGATGGATGACTGAATCCTTGGATGCCATATTTCATTTTTGTCTTAAATTTTAGAGACATTCTACACATTTATGGATTCAACAGTCTATATATGCTACAGTTACTCTATACTTGCACAATACATTTGATAGGACTTAACTGATCTTCATTTATTATTGATGAAAAAAGATGGTAGATCGTTTATTTACTTACTTGTGCCCTCCTCTGACACCATACCTAGACCCTCTGCTTTATTCTGCCTCTCAAAGGCGTTCAGGTCCAAAACACTGCAAAAGAGGCACTGATTTAATGAATTATTTAACTAATATGAATGTAAGGTGACCACAGCTCCCAGTCAGAATATACCTGCAGGTCTGCATTAGAGCCTGGACGCTAAGGAAGAAACCCACATCTTTCTTGTCTTTCAGATAGTCCAGCATTTTCTGCAAGCGGATTACCAATGCTGTTACATCTCAGAATAAGTTTAGGGTCTAATTTACTGTCATGCCTCCATGCAGATGGCTCTCATCTAACCTGTTGGACCTCACTGTTCCCGCCATTCAGAATGGAAATACCAAGTTTTAGGGTGGACAAGACCATGCAACCAGTCTCACCTGTACAAAAAGGAAAATTATTTTAATATAATAGGTGCTCAAGCATTAAAAAAAAAAAAAAGATTTGAAAAGAGGTGAACATGTACCCTTGCAGGCACTAATCATCTGTAGGACCATCTCAGCAGCCCCTCGGTTGTGGAGACGTGACTGCTGGTATAGGAGTCTTTGCTTCTCCATCTCTTTCTCCTGTAGGGTTATACAGTACATGGCAAAAATGAACCATCTGAAAGCCTTAATATTTCTCCTTTCTTACAATCCGTTCTTTCTGCTCAATCTCCCTATCCCTCTAACAATAACACTTAAATCATGTTAATTTTTCTATCTTGGCTAATTACTACTAGTCATTTTGAATAGTCTTATCTTTTGGGAAGAAAAAAACTTTCTAATTGGGTATTTCTAATTTTAGAAGCTGCTTTATGCTGAGACCATCACATGTAGCAGTAGAGAGGATTTGAAGTTACTGTCAAGGCAACCTAAAACACTGATTTAAAACTTTTTCCTTTTTTAGCAGTATCGTCAGTTCTTTTCAGCGCTATTCTCAAGTGTTTGTCTAAATATCTTATGTAACACAAAGTGAACATTTATTTTTTTATTTATTTATTTTTTTAAGTTAAAATGTGATTATAACAGTGTTAAGGCAAGTGATTGTGAGTGTTTGTAAATGATTTGGGCCCTGTTGATGTGATTATTATTTTTATATAATAAGATTCTATTCACTTTCAGTCCCTTTCATTTAGCATGCTCCCATCACCATCATCGTTAGTTTTGTGTCATTCTAATTTCTCACGTTTGTCTATCAGAGCAAACGTTGGACTACAGTAAACTCTCCTGATGGCTTTGCATCTTACAGAGAGAAACAAAGAACCATGCAGGTGTTACTCATCTACAGTTCTGTCTCCTGGAAAGTGAACTGTAAAATCAGGGAAGTGCTTCTGCAGAATATTCCTAACCCTTTGACCCAGCTTCATCAAACATCAGCTTATTTTTAAATAAACTGCAATTGTACTTATAGTTTCACTTTGGCAAATACAATTTCATAACATAATGTTATCAACAGATAATAAAGCAAGCTTATAAAGCAAAGGGGAAAATGTAAAAGCAAATATACATGTTGGTTTCCTTAAATGAGCTTGCTTTGGCAAAAATTCTATATATCATAAAGTTTATGTTTATAATTACTGCATTCATAATACAGTACACCCCCCTCCCAAACCACCCAACCCACCCATCCCACCCCCCTCCCATGTAGGCCTGACCTAAGCACCCAAAAGTGTGGAATATATGGTGCAGTTATTCTTATTATGCTTATATATATATATATATATATGAGCCTGACTGAGTGCATGTGAATGGCGTATACGAACCATAGGTTATAGGTGCATCTGTGTATTAATCTATTGTGTATCTGTGTTTCTCTGTGTGTGGGTGTGTTTGTAGACTAGGAGACTGCTCTGGCTTAAACTGTAGTCTGTGTGTCAGTATACTATGTCAGTAATATTGAGAAAACAGTGATTAGTCATTATTGTGAATGAGTTAAAGGAAATAAAGGTAAGAATAGAAAGCATACAGAAACAATATGGCAAATACATTATCATTAGTGATTGCACAAAGTAAAAGAGAATATAGGTAGTTGATAAATAAAAATTGGACTGTGTCCTATGGTATGGCAAAAGTGTAGAAAAAAAAACTTAATATACAAATAACATGAGAAAAACTTATCTTCATTCTTGGAGTTACAAATAGCATGATAGAGGTTATTTATTTTTATTTATTTTACGTCACACCATAGAACACATTGATATGTCAACTACCCATATATACTGTAAGTAAATGCACATTCATTTGACACAACTCATGGCAAGAAAACAATTGAAAAATGTCGTTAAAAAAAAAAAAAAAGAAACAATGAGGAAACAGCTTCTTTTGGACATCAAAGCTGCGACAGGTAAATTTTCACAAACTGAGGTCTCCAAATTACCTCATGAAATTATAATGTTATACTGTATATTTAGACTTATATGACTTAAAAGCTTGATGGCCAATCAATGCAATTATTTGAGATTTTGTTTTTACATATTAAAAAATGACCACATGCTGCAGCTTTAGGTCATCCAAAACAGCTTAAAAAATCTCCTTAAGCCTAAATTACTAAACACATCTGAATAATGCTGCCCTTTTGGTATAAATTATAACTTATTATTTTGACATTTCATTGATTGTATTTAAATATATTGAGATAATTTTATACATTATCTGTGTTTAGTAGGTGGCTCAAAGTTTAATGTCAATTGAAAAAAATAAAAAGAAACCCGTTAAAGATGTAGTCAATGTGACATTACATTATGACATGTAATGTGGTATTAGATGGAGTCAGATGGAAAGACAGAGCACAGCCTGGACAAAGAGACATAAAATGGGATGTGAGTGAATGGATGGATGATACAGTGGTTGGTTTGAATGTCACTCGGGTCTACCGCTTCTGTGTCTTCCCCGTCCCCAGCCCCCGGACTCCCCCTACCATCTCTGTCTGTCGCACCTCAAAGGACATCTCCTCCTCTCCCCCCTCTTCCTCCTCCTCTCCCCCCTCATCCTCTTCTCCGATGTGACAACTCTAAATTCACCAGAGATGGACACAAAGAAAATTATCCTGTGACAAAGCATTCTATGTACATAAAAACATGATTCATTAAAATTACAAGTAAAGTGAATTGGTGATGACTTTAAACCAAATGACAGAGGGGTCTCACCTTAGCCATGATATCAGCATATGCCATGTATAAGTAATCTATATCCAATTTGCTATGATAGAGCAGAAGCAGGAAAAGAATAATAGAAAATTAATGACATAAATCCTAGTCTACAGTTCAGACATAACTGATCATAAAGTTGATATCTTTGTTAAATAATAATTTTATTATACACTTTATTATATACTAGTTTTAGATTATAAATACATATATAATCTTTTGTTAATTGATTGTATAATTGACTGTTGTTTACTGATAAACACTGTACATTATAGAGTACTTCTAAACCTATTCATTACATATCTGTCAATTGTTTTTATTTTGTGCCATGTGAACAACGTGAATAGTCACTGGTAATATAATAGTCACTGGTTATGGCCGTGTGATCATCTACTTTGGCACCCGAAGCCAAACACGTCATTCACTAATCAGAGGTGTGGAGGGGTCTCACCTCTTCTCGGTGAGGGCTGTGCGACTAAAGTGAAGGATGAGCTGATGAAGAGGGTCTGGCTTTGTCTCCTTTTCCTCTTCCTCCTCCTCTTCTTCCTCCATCGCTTTCTACGTCATAAGAAAAAGAAATCTGTTACTAAACGTGTCTGCAAGGAAAAATGAAACGGACAGGAAATGTACTCCACCCTAGAATGCATCAGTTATTTTTGTTAACGTGGGAGCACATACAGACAGGTCATCAATCATTCTGTCCTCAAAGGAATATCCTTCGGTTTGGATCCAGTTACGCTTGTACCCATCCAGGAACATGTTACATGCTCTATGCCTGAAAGAGAGACAATACACATTTATATATCTCTTTAATTCATTCTACGCAACAGACAGACTAGCCCAGAAATATGTACTTATGTTGTTTGACTGTGATCTGTCTGGTCTTACCTGGGCAGGTTGTAAAGTGGAGTCATCCTAAAACAGGCCACCACCGCTCTACGTCGCTGCTTTGACAGCAGTTTATGCCAAACCATCTTTTTGGACTTGAAAGGGTGCTCAGTCTGAAAAAAAAACCACAGGGTTGTTTAGATTTTTAACTAGACATTAAATGGATGTTATTAGGCAATTTAAGACACTGAAGAATACTGGTCACCACCAAACTGTGCATCAATTGCATTGCACTAGGTGTTTCAGATCTTGGAATTCAGACTCACCACTTCAATGTGGTAGAGAACTGCAGAGACCTCTTGAACCCGCTTCACAACTTTCTCTGGGGCATCTGCATCTTCTGCCTTTCCTGCCATTTCCTTATACAGCGCCATCTGCCAGCGCATAGACGGGTTATCAACCTGAAAAGAAAGTGATAACATTCAGATTTCTGCAAAAACACTTTTTAAAAAGACTCTAATATCAGACATACGCTTACTTTGCCCTGGAGGTGCAGGTTATTTTGCAAGAACTCTCTGACCTCCTCATTTGTGTCTTTCTATGGGTAAAAAAAACACAACAGACTTGCTTCAGTTGACCTGTTTAATGACCAAAAAAACTTTCTTACAACATCTAGGCTTGTAAGACAGACAAGGCAGATATATAGTGACCACACTACCAAAGAATAGCGTGTCTTGGCCATGTTAATGAGCTCCTGGTCTGCAGGAGAGCACATGTTTAGTCCAATGGGAAGCATTTTCTTCAGGGCCGCCACAATGAGGGACGTTTGAACAGAGTATCGGTCTCCCCGTCTCTTTTTCTTGGTACGCTCCACATCCGAACCACCAGCCTGAGATGACAGTAACATTCAAAGCATGACAACTGACATAGACATCATGAAATTACTTTCAGTGAGACCTTAGCATCTTGTGAGACAATTTTCATATTGAATGATGTGCTAACAGAGTCTGCTGACCACAAAACAGACATCCCCCTCAAGAGTGTACTAGCATTTTATTGAGCAAAATCCAATGGACCGATCCATCCTTACTTGAAGCCATTATTTCAGTCATTAGATTTTAAGTTAGGACTTCTTTAGAGAACAGTCCTTAGAAATGAGTCATTCTTATTAATAGGGTCATTAAAAGGGAAGGAAGGGTAAATGTTCAGGGTTGTGTTTTGTATCAAAATAGACAACAACAGTGGGGCTTAGTGGGGAAGACACGTTGTAGTAGGTCTGAAGCTGAAATCTCAATACTAACTTCACAGAGACGTGACAGCATCAAAAGGGGCAAAAATCATTCAACTGCAACATCATCTTAGCTCAGACACATTATAAAAACAGGCACTAGATCTGAGCTGATGCTGTAATGTGTCAGTGCAGTTTAATACACTCCATGCACTGAAAAGGTCTGCAAGGACATGCACGCACGTCCTGATTTTGCGGAGTTCGACGTGTTCCTGGGTCAACATGTTTTGTTGACCCTGGAACAACATTTTAATCCAAAATTATAGTTTTTCCCATATCCCTAGACCTAAACCTAACCGTACCCATGAGTAATGCCTAAAATCATATTAAATGATAGATGCCTGACACTGATGTACAAGCACCAAACATTGATTGTAAGCCTCAACAAAAACTATAAACTGGTTCTTCAAATCGGATCGGCTTATCACAATGTTGTTCCAGGATCAACAGAGACGTTGACCCAGGGACACGTCAAACTCTGCAAAATCAAGTTCTGCGGAAATTGCAGTCATATCATGCTCAGCCTCAGAGGGTGGAGGAGGAAGTGCAATAGCACACTCAGTAACAATAACAAACACATTCAGTGGAGTTAATTATAAAGCTCAGGGGAAACGATTGCTTTTGACTCATTTTGGGTTGCCAACTTTGAAAAAACCCAACCCATAGAGACAAAGGAAATCATTCCAGTAATCTTGATCACACGCCTCTTGTTTGCACCAGTTTTGCCCCTCCAAACCAACACTCTCCCAGTTTTAGAAACGGAGCCTCATTTAGGAAACATTGAGCAAAATCAATTTTATGCAGCTGGTTTGAATTCAATAATTTAAGAATGACTTTAGACAAAAATTGTTCTGCACATGCTTCATTAATGAGACCCATTGTGTGTGAGAGAGAATCCACTGTAGTTGTTTGAATCTGAATTCAAGTATTGATCTTACTCGTAAAGCCTGACAAATTTACTGAACCTTTATATATGTGTTTCGCTGAATATCATTTATTTATTATGTCAAGCTGTTTTTTCCTTTGCATCAAACACCTTGCTTGATACAAATTTACTGAACCTTTATATATGTGTTTCGCTGAATATCATTTATTTATTATGTCAAGCTGTTTTTTCCTTTGC
>JAUMHQ010000065.1:11507559-11519743 GCA_032361165.1 Enteromius paludinosus | reverse complement strand
CGGACCTTTTAAGTCTGGAAAAAAGCCAGTGGGAATTTTTATTACCACAGGGTTTAAACCAAGTGATTTAGGACTCTGCAAATGGTTTAGACAGTACAAAGGAAGTCTGTGTGGCATATGAATGTGTTTAGGCAATTGAAGAAACTTTTTTTTTTTTACAAAAATGGCAGTTGAACTGTTAAAAAAATATTTTGAATGCCTCAGACTCACAAACATGATCAAACACCATACTAATGTTTAAAAGGCAGCTCTATATTTTAATGTATAATTTAAAATTCCCCAAATTGTATGTGAAATTCAATTTATACTGTGAAAAATGTACATTATTAATATATAAAATATTATTTGCAAGTTCTCTGATTTCGGTAACATTCATATTTGAAATGCTAATGACTATATTACTGTACTGTTAGGACTTGTTATTATTTGTTACTATTTTACTATTTATTTACCAGCTAAACGTTTTATATTTGTTTATTTAATTCTGATTTAACCATATTTATTTCCACCGTTTACATTTTTTTGTGGTCCCAAGAAAACCCCTGCTGTACTTTACTGCACTTTTGCTTTTGGCCTTGATATTAGCAACACAAAAGCTGCATTAACTATGCAACAGTAAACCTAGTAACGTTAGCTGATTACAGTAATGACACTTCAAAGGTGGACGTGAGTCAAAGTGATACCTTCACTAACCAGGATGATCTTACACAGGCAGACTAAACGAGTTGGCAAGGTCGACTAAAATCCCTCCGACTCCAAATAACAGAATATCAAGAGACTCACTGGAGAACACCGAGTGATCCTTGCAACTTCCATAAAAAGGAAGAACATATGACTAAGAAATGAGCTGTTACAACACCTAACTTACACCGTCAATGTGATGGCTAATGTCAAGCAAGGTAACTTCTAGGTTACCTGGATGCAGGCTTACTTAACTTAGTTTCAATGTTGCTATTGTAGTTTATGGCTCATAAAGAAAAGCGAATGCGCACAGAGAAAAAAGTACACCGAGTATTAACCTCAGTTTGACATAATAACGTCATCACATACTCATACAAATCATGGACGCTAACGTTAGCGCACTCGCATGTTCACAAACATGAGATTTTACCTGTGAGGAGGTGGACAAGCCCCGGACGAGGGTAGCGGTAGGTCTAGCGATGCGGGAGAACATGCTGGCTCGATTCTCTGTAAGTGCTTACTGTTTTAAAATGAATATTTGATACAGAGCCTCTCTTGACTGTGACTCCAACGTCCTCTAACAAGACAACCGGGCGAGAACGAGCCTACGGCGCAACCAAGCTTTGTTGGCGCTATGACCTACCGGCCTTCTCTGATTGGTGTAGCGGTGTTTATGCGGTACTGTAATTGGATAGAATTTCTGTCAGTCACATTCAAAGGGGCAGGGTTTATCGCTTACTCTTTCAGTGGCTGTTCAGGTTCTGGCGGTCAATTGGTCAGTTTGAGCGAAAATGTTATCTGAATTCCTTATTACTTTACAAGGAAAGTAGTATATATATTTTATTATTATTATTTATTAAAATGGCTCTGGTAAAAAGCAAACAAAAAAAAACGAATAGAAGAACAATATTAGCTGCCATATCAAAGTTTCTGCATGCTTGCATTCAACACAGAGTACCGAAAGAAAAAGATCGCTGAATTCACCGATTACATGTTTTGCAATTTGCACACAATTTTAAATGCAATAAAAAAAATTAAGACTACGTTAGAATTCCATCCCTGACATACCGCCCCCTTTCCGAACTGACCAATCATTTTCCACGCTCCCTGACAGCTGACCAATCAGAGACGGTCTTGCGTTCTGCTGCGAGCTTTATATTTCCGGGGCTGCTTCAGGAATGTAAACTATTCAATATGGAGACAGTTGATAAGCTGGAGGCGATGGTAAGCTGCTTTTTCAGCCAAACGTTTCCATCAAATCTTTTCAAGTGTTAACTGATCGTACGCGTCTAACTGTTAATAACACAGGCGCCTTTACGATAGACAGTGTAATGTAGAACAAACACGAAGAATTACATGTTCTGTAAATGCCTCTGACTTTCCCTCAGGTTGGAGGGGAGAAAATTTCGAAAAGCATGTAGCTGGATGGCTAACTAATGCCCCTGCTAATGTCTTTTTTCACTTCTATTTACAGCAACAATTCGCCCTAATATGATTTATTTTCTATGATGTGCATATTTTTAATCAAAACCATGGCATTCATTCCGAAATGTGTTTATTTGTCTCGATGGCTGCTGCATGAAGCGGCGATCGCGGTGAGGGGCTACGGGTGCGGGAGGGCCTGTCCGGGAAAGACCGCGCGAGGCGTCCCGCGTTTACTCCTTGTACCTTATTCCATGAGATATTTGCACAGTATGGGGTTGTATGCACACGATATTGTAGCCACTGCTATTAACTGATATCAGTTTCAATGTAATGTGTTCATTGCTTCTGGAAGACGCACAGACCTCTTAGTAAAAGTTTAGCTATTGATAGATTATTAAGCCTGTAAATTCTCATAAAAGCTATATTGCTATTCTGTTTAAGCAAAACCACAATATTATGCAATAATATAGTTTTTAAGGAGGACAAATGCCGTTACGAAGTGAAGACGATAGGGGGCGCAGTGTTGCTCTTTGTAGCGGACTAACAGTAATTTGAATCAGATGTTTACTTAATATCTTAATGATTTTTGGCATAAAAGAAAAATCAATAATTTTGAGCCATGCAATGTATTGTTAGCTATTGCTACAAATATACCTGTGCCACTACTTTTGTTTTCCAGGGTCACATATAATATAGTAGTAGTAATAATAATAATGCACTTTATATTATATTAAATTCTCTGAAAAATCACGGCTGTTACCTAATAAATTAAATGCTAAATATCTATAATTAACAAAATCCCATAACAATAAACACTTACTTTTAAAACGATTGCCTTTATTATGATCCATTAACATACCTGCAACTCAATGTCCTTCTGTTTTAACGTTTATGTGACCCCTGTGTTTTTCTTCCCAGGCATTTTATTGACATAATTTTCATTATTGGACATTTCAGCATGCAAATGGACTGCCCTGAATGCGTACCGTCTGTCCAGTGCCCCTTTTATATTGTACTACTGATAACCCAGTTATTAAAGCAGTGCAATGTTAAAAGGGCATTGGCCAGGGATTTTTCTCAAAGTTAGGGACAACAGCGTGGCCAGCCGCATCAAGTGCTGTTAACAGGTGCTCTGACTTCATTGCACTACTGTATTGGACAGCTAGCAGTGCAATAGTATTGTCAAAGCGTCTGAAAGCAGCTTTGCGCAATGTTTGAACGTTTTCAAAGAGGTACGCCCGCCGTCTCATCTGGCATATTGTTGTTTTTCTTCTGTTTTACAGGTCGTGAGTTCTAATCCTAATTCTTGGGACCCTATCAGTATTGCCCCTGCTGTCCACTGTGTTCAGAGTAGTGCAATATTGCTAATAGGGTTTCAGGTTTTAGGTAGTTCCCTCGTTCAGGTGGGCCACTAAAGCGTGCAAGCATCAATCAGCGCTCAAGTCTTGTGAATGCTTACTGAATTGGGATGTTTAGATCTGTGTCCTTGTAGTTCCAGAAAGCAGAAGCTGATATAGAATATGTGGAAAAGCGGCTGAAATTTGACTTCATGGCCAATGCGCGAGAAGCGGGCACATTTGAGGTATGTTCGCATTTATTTTATTTTTTAATGTTAAATACTGAGTCTGCGTTTCTAAATCTGTGTGGTGGATTTTAGGGAAACCCTGTTCAGTTGCTGGAGAACCTGTCAGCGATCAAAGCGCGGCATGCAGCACTGTGCACACAGGTGGAGGAGATCGCGGCAGAACAGAAACGATCAATGGACTCGATACGAGCTCACCTGGACACCACTGTGCAGATGGTTCAACAGCTGCAGAACACAGCAGACGTGGAGGTATTCGTTCAGTTGTGCAACAACAGCCTAAATCTGACAAACCAAAACGGTCCATGTTATTACATGATGATCTCACCTTGGTTAAGGTTTTTGGGTTTGGACTGTGCTAATGGGAAATCTTGTTTAAGGTTCCACCGCTGACAAAAGAAGAACAAGAAGCGAGAGATTTTCTCTGCTCATCCATTGCCGCGTTAAATGTAGAGGTTAGACACTTTGTAAAGCTTTTTCACATCATAATCACAACTACACTATATTGTAAGAACTCTTAATATTGTGAAGTTTTATTCTGATTTAAAATACCTTCTCTAATGTAATAAATAACTTTTAATTATGAATAGATTGATACACTGAATTTTCAGTGTCTAGTACTTAAAAATAAAAAAAAGTAATGTTTTTGTGACATTTTTGAAGTAAAAGCTAATTTGACTTGGTGAATGTTTGTTTCTTTAGGCCGTGCCTACAGAAGAACCTCAAACTCAAGCACAGTCTGAATGTAAGGAACGAAAAAAACTATCCGCATTAAGAAGTTGTACCGCTGGCGCAGTGTCAAGGGTCATCGGCATCTGCGTCGATAAAAATAATTCTAATCATTTATTATTTTTTTCTCTTTCTTGCAGCACAGAACATGTGTCACGAGGTGTCCGAGGGGATATTTGAGACTGTCCCGAGGAGTGTACGTGGTAACTTAAAGCTGAATGACCTTAACACGCTCTATAAGCAGTTATCTGAGTACTTCTCCGATAAAAACAGGTTTGTCTTGTCATAATTGTGCAAACACTTCACCTCACCCTGAGCCCTAACATGATACTTAATTAAACCGTAACCTAAGACAACAGTTTTTTTTTGTGTGTTTTTTTTTTTTTTAAAGCAAGAAAAGTATTTGCTTGTACATGTAATATTAAGAGGTTCATTCTTGTCTCTTCAGGGGGCCAATAAGCACTCAGAGGATGAAGAAGCTGAACATGAAAGTTAGTGATTCTGCATTGAAAAGCTTACAGCATCTTAAACTCATTGAGCTGGATAAAAAAGGACTTGTGTCACTGCTGGCAAAAGACTGAGAAACTGGGACAAAATAGATGCACAAAACCTCACCAAAACATGTAAATCATCCAGTTCCCTCCACCTCTGTGCTGAAGCAAAACCCTTCTTGCACTTTGACTGCATCAAAAGTTTACAACAGGAATAACAGTGACTTAAACTATATCCATTAAGCAGAATTGCATACATTTGAAAGAAAATCATTTCATCAGACTTTAAGCACTAAACTTTTTCCTGATTTTTGCTTTATTTCCACTGCATAATATTTTGCAGCCATTATTAAATTATATCATGACCTGCTGAGGCATCATTAGGTTTGTATAAGAAAGAAACTGTACAGCATAAGAGTTTATATTTTAATTTTTTTTTGTAAAGTGAAAATTTCAGATCTCGATAAAGCAGTGGAGACCGTATTTGAATGGTAAGTTTCAGTGGATTGATATATTTTTTTTTTTACTTAGTGTTGTAATTATTTTGAGTATGCAATAAAAAAAATTTCAGTTTTCAGTTGCAGTTTCCTTTTTATTTAAAAGATGTTGAAAGCAAAAATCCATTTCTGTAAAAACATCAAATTAAACTGAAAACATTTCAGATGTATGACATCTATTTGTTTTACGGCTCAAAATTTGTCTGAAGGCTATGTTTTATTTATTTTTTCATTATTAGGAACATTTTCTTAGAATAAACTGTAAGTTAAACATAAAGAACACAAACCACATGCCTTAAGCATCTAAAATGGGAACAACTCAAAAACATCAAAACACCAGGATTAGCTCCTCTTTGACAACAGTGCAGTTTGACTGCCCCTGAAAATGGCTGCTCAGGAACTCTGCTAATAAAACATGAAACAATGAAATTAGAAAAATAACATCTGGAGCATTTTCGTTAACCGGGAAAGCCAGCAGGATTTGTCTAAGATAAAAACACTATGGTTTATAATACCGATGTATTCCTAGGGTCAAATGCATTTTATTTGAAGTGCTTGTGCACCTGATAGGATGGTTCCTCCTGATCCGCTGCCTCAGTCTTCTCTCCCAGCTTGTTTATACATTCTACTGAAAGAGAACAAATGGAGCTTTAATCAGTTAAACCAAGCATAGGCAACGTCAGTCATGGAGCTGCTGGTCCTGCAGAATTTAGCTCCAACTACAGAAAGACTTCTATCCACGCACCTGCTGCCGTCTCTATGTAGTCCGCTTCTGGACAACTCAAGTCCTCTCTCACATCCCCCTCTCCTTTTATGTCAGAATTGCTAGACCAAGTACAGATTAAAGTTTGCCATAATGTAAGAATAAAATACCAATCAGAAGACATTTACCCTCAGTTTCACAGACAAGGCTTAAGCTAGTCCCAGCCTAAATTGCACGTTTGAGCGGTCTCAGATGAAAATATCTTGCTCTTGACATATCTTAAAACATGTCAGTATCATTCTTCTGTGTTAAGATGCACACCTGGAATATTTCCTTATAAGACATTTTTGTAAAAGTTGCTTCAATATCTTAATTAAACTAATGCCTAGTCCTGGCTTAAGCTAAGCCCTGTTTGTGAAACCCGGCCTTAATTCTATTTATAAAATAGAGACACATCTAGGCTGGCCCAACATGGAGCTTCAGCACTCACAGGGACACTGGGTCTCTAGGGTTTCTCTGCTCTGTGTCTCTTTTCGAACACATGTCTAGATCCTCATCAAGGGTGGTGCTTGCCCTGCAAGATTTCACATGCCATTACAAAGTAGAAGCAACTTCATTTTAGTTTTAAGGGAGTTAAAAAATATATAATTGGAAAAATATTACATTAAAATATTGAAATACCCACCCTATACAGCCTATTCTATATTTTAACAGAAGCCATTGCACTCTGATATATGTCACTTTTCATGTTTTGTCATCACTGTGTCAGTTTATAACCAGTAAAGTAAATCAGCTCAAGTTTACCTCTCAGTTTCATCAAGGCTGTGACTCTTATTACGTTCCAGAGAGTTTGCATTATCAAGGTTGCTATCTGGATGATAGTCTGAAAATACACAAGCACATTACTTCAATTCCTCATTTAAATGAATAAAAACACAGCCCTACTGTAGATCCGTCACCATGTATCTGACATGGGTTATCATCACCCTTACTTCCTTCCATCTTCTCCGTAATGTTTTTATCAACAAAGACCTTTTCATCAGAGGACTTTTGCTCACATTGACGTTCCTCACCCACATCATTATTCTCTGCAGGACACCGCAAAATAGTTTGATTCTCACATCATGGCAAATATATACAATTACTAGGCTTTTAAAAATTACTGCAATGAACAACAAACGTTTATACCAATAGGATGCTCTGTCTCTTCGCTGGTCCCCAGGCTGCTCTCAGTGGCCTGTCTGGCTCCAGAGCTGGCAGTGGTGAACTCTGCATTACCGCTGGAGGGAGAGTTTATTTCCTCTCTTCCATCCTTAGAGATGTTGTTTCTCACTGGAGACTGCAGGACGCTGGACACAGAGGTATTCGTCTGAAAAGAGAAGCAGGATATCAATATAAATGCTTTAGCTGAGATTATATTGACAGGAAAATAGGATAATGGTACATTTATATTTATTAGATGCAAGCTTCTACAACAAAACAACAATCAGCATTTGTATATAATAGAAAGAAATCATATTATCCCAATAGTCAAGAAGACATTTAAAAGCACATATTACGAATCAGAGATGCACTGATACTGTTTTGGGCAATAACTGAAAAAAATAATAAACATTTAATACAAATAAATTATACATTACTAAAAAAAATAGGTTAAAGATATTATCAAAAATACCCACATAAAAAAAAAGATCATTTTAAAATAATATAACTATTATAGGGGACCAAACGTGTAAAAATTAGATAGACAAACAGACAATAAATATTAATAAATATAAATAAATAAAAGAAAAATAAAGAAATAAATTACATCATAGAAGTCAAATAATTATTGCTAAATTCATTTATTATAACTTTTCATTTATTAATTATTTTCTATCAACTTGTTTTTTATTCTTTTTATCTTATTTTTACAATATAGCCAACATTCATTTATGCAGTATAACATAATAATTACACAAATATAACAAAGATGATGGAACAAAATGCCTGTGTACCATAGGCAAAAAAAATATCAGGCTCTAAGTAGACATTTTTAGGATTACCATTATTTAAGTCAACTGGTATAAATGGTCTGGGTTGTTTATTTGAGTATAAATTGTCAGCTGAATATCAGCCTATTTTGCATATCAGACTGATACAGAAAACATAAAAAGTCACATTTATGTAGTGCTGTGATTGTTGACAGAAATATATTATTCAAATATCATGATTCATTGACTGACAGTGCTGCTGTCTCCTGCGATGACTGTGGCATAACCTTCTGTGCAGACAGTATTGGATGGGGCACTACCCCATAGTGATGTGTCAAACAGGCTCTGGAGGGCCTCAGTGTCGACCTGCACATCTTTAGGAGGTTTCCTGTGGGCTGTAACTAAACCGTGTTCACAATTAGAGAACCGACCCACACAACATATTCTGAATCTTGATTTATGTTACATTTTTCTGATTCCCTTTGTACCTTTTGGGCTGCGTGGGGTGCTGTTACAGGGTGGATGTCGTCTGCTGAGAGAGATGTTCGGGGGTTCAGCTGGAGAACAGGGTATGCTGGAGAGGTCTGACAGGTCTTGTAAGCAACTGATTGAACGAAATGACCAAAACAGAGAACACATACATGGCATAAGACTCATCAAACAAGTACATTTAACATAAGTGACAAAATACACCACCGTTTAAATGTTTGGGGTCGGTAAGACGGTAATATAAAAAAAATAATGAGTTCCTGTGAAAAGCTGAATTTCCAGCAGCCATTACTCCACTGCTGACCTTAAAACTTTACAGTTATTAGAAAAAAATATTTATATTACATTGAAGTGAATTTTATCATCTATTATTAAGCTTTGTGCGAGATGCTTGTACCTGATGGTAGGAATACAGCTGTTCACTGGGCTAATAGACTTGTTTGAGCCCTCTTGAGCTAGCAGGTATTCTAGATAAAAAAGGGTGACATAATGAACCCACAGATGGCTATGCAATGACTGCAGGCTGTTTAAATCTACATACCACTGTTTTCAGCAGCTTGTTTTCCCTCTGCTGGAGATGTGCTGGGTCGACAGACTTCCAATGTTATGTTCAACTCATCCTCTGAGCTCAGTGACTGAAAAACATAAAGGGCAGATACAATCTACCGCTTTTATTCCTCAAGGCCCAATCTTCTGATGTTTGTGCATTATATGAAGAGTGTCCCAAAAAAATTGAAAATGGCCTATTTTCACCTGAGAATGCACTTCATCAGAAGATGCATGGTTGGACAGGTGATGTTTGGGTGTGTAGAACATGCTAGACTGCTGTGTCTGTGTACAGTCCAAATCTGAACTTCCCTCATCCTAGTGACACAACATACATATTTAGCATTTGTTTTACATTTGGTTCTAGAAGTCCACCTATAATGTTGATGTTTAAGTCATAATTTAGTCTTAAATGCCAATTTATTAAACTCAAGCTGGCTTTATCACACAAAGAAACTGTTTTTGTTACTGTACCTTTAAAAATTCTACATGTAAAACAGAATGCTGAATGTTCATATGTAAATCTGGGTGGCTGTGTTTAATAAAAAAAAAAATATATATATAAGTAAAAGTCATAGTTTATCACCTCAGTTTGACTTGTAGCCTCCGGCAATCCATTGGTCACATCAAAAGTTTGATTGATAGTGTGGTAATTTGTGCTCTCCTCACTATCACTCTGAATACCTGGCGTTAAATAACATTTAAACACGTTTTTAAGTATTTAGAATTATTTTTAAACAAACTGAATGAAAAAACACTAAACGAAATATCAGTTCATCCATAACTGAAAATTGTCATCAAGTTCCAAACACAAAAGATACGGGTAACCAAATAGTTGCAAGTGGGTAAACAGCATAATGGGCAATAAATAAGTGAACTTTCCGTTTAACAGCAATTTCAGGCATAGCTGTATTACCAGCAAAACTCTTAAATATTTGCTCCAGATCAGTGCTGTCCTGGGTCTCAGATTCCGTGTCGCAGTTCACACTGTATCTGTCCTGTAGGTGGAGCTGTTGCTCTGCTACATCATCACTGTCACTGGAGCCAAAAGCACTCAAGGGTGACCCTAACCGCCCACGTGTCATTAGGGCCACCATTTCACTAACCTCATCTGCAACGACACACATAACAGGTTGCATGACGCCGCTAAGACAGTCTATAAACTGGATAAATTGCACATTAAAAAAATGAATGGTATAACAGCTGTCTCTCACTGGTCCATGAGGGTTTTGAGTGGAAGTGTTGTTCAAAACATGTGTATGCGCAATCTTTTTGAGTCTCCGACAACCCACGTTGCACATGTAACCTGAAACAAAGAGATGTATTTGCTTATTCTTAGTCATGTTTTTGCCTATTTGTTCCCAGAGATCCTTCCTGTTGTTGCCATCCATCTATCATTCTCCGTTTGACTCATATATCAGTCCTTTTCTGCTAATGCTCTTATACTGTTGTACCTCTCAGACCTTTGATGTCCTGTCTGTTGCTGTCCACTTTTTGTTGTTTCAACTCTCTTCAAGTCCCTGTTCTCCTCCTGTAATTACAGCTTTTTCCTCATATTTTTTCTATTAATCATTTAACTCATTAAGCTTTACTTTATTTGCAGGTGATCTCTTTTTGTGTGTTTCACTCATTTTGTTTTTTTTTCTTTCTTTAAGAATTTAATACTTTTATTCAGCAAGGACACATAAAACTGATTCAACGTGATGCATACCTGTACACTGCTAGGAAGGGATGTGCCTTTGAAGCTCTCATCTTGAGCTGAGCTGTACTGACTGACCTCCTCATCTGCATTAATTTTCCAGTTGGGAATATAATTTTTAAACGGTGGTCCCACAGCCTTCCCAGCACTATCATTGCGCTCTTTTTCCCTCTTTGTCACAGCATCTATCTCATCAAAGCATGGGGCGCTCGATTGGGCCGCCTCTACATTACCCAAACTCTGCTCAGCCTGCTGTAGAAGAACCTTACACACTTTAAGGTTGAGACATATGGAGTCAGTATGCTTTGAGATAGAGCGACTAATTGCCAGATCCTTGTCTGTATCACTATAGTTTGAACAAGATGGTTCAGAAAGTGGAGTATGATGGGTAGTTGGCCCATCACTAGGTGAAATATCCCAGTGGAGGTCATCAGTGTCTGTGGTGGACTCCTTTTCTTCTCTGTAGATTCCTTCCACGTGATGTTCCTGGATTTCAGGGCATACTGCAGTCATGCAGTGCTGATATACTAAGAGGAAAAAATAAGGCAAGCTTTATTATTGTATAACATTAAATGTATGCACTTAACAGGCACTTTCTCACTTTCCCTAATCATGACTGAATGGAAAACTCACCAGATTTGTCTTGCTCTCTTGCCCGAGTAATGTTAGTGTTCCATCCAGGAATGCTTTGAAGAGCTGAGCATGATTTCCATCCACTTCTCGTATTCTCGCTTCTTTTCTCCTGTTATAGATGAGATTGCATCCTCTCATGTTGATATACTGTATATTACTCTGTATATATGTAAAAACCTTGTATAACATATTGTAAATAATTTTACTTACTGATTTGACATTTTTCTATCATGTTACCCTCCAACTTTTGTATAGTAGTGCACATTCAGAAAATAAAGCATGTTATTGTGCTTTTATAACACAGTATCAGAATTAGACCATTGTACAAACCCTTATATAACAGCGTAGATTGAAGCACAAGTCATGCAGGTTGCTGGTTCTGTGCTGAGCTCTGTGCTGGAGGCCCGCCTGCAGGAACTGGTAATAAGGCTCAGGCACGGCAGGGTTTGCTACCAGAGCCAGACCGGCTTCTATCGACTGTTTTATCCAGCGTGGGTTGGTGGAGCTCCATGGCAAAGCATCTGCACGTGGCAATATAACTGCCTTACAAGTTGCAAGCTAGCAACACAAAACAAGATCTACTACACAAGCACTACATGAACGTACCTGTATAGATCTCTTGTATAAGGGTGCACACACTATAGAGATCAGCTTTTGCAGTACATGGTCTACATCTAATCACTTCTGGAGCTGCCCAGTTGATAAGGCAGAGAGGTAAAGAAACAGGAGCTGGGGT
>JAUMHQ010000065.1:11439400-11451056 GCA_032361165.1 Enteromius paludinosus | reverse complement strand
TGCAAGTGTAAGCATTCATGCTATATTTTGGCTACAAATAACAGTCATAAATGCATTTGAATGCTGCTTCTGTTTCTTCTGCAGCGGAGTGACTTTCCCTCATTCATTTACAATTTCCTGCACCAAACCGCATGCTTTTAAGGGTCTGTTAAAACTCAATAGGATCAGGGGAGGCAAGAGAGACGTAGACATCTGCTGGTGTTACTGCTGGACAAAGTTTCTAAAGATACAAAATATATATTTAATGATATATTAAGTAAAATTTGCATTGTTCCAAAATTTCTTTTTCTTAGCCAATCTTTCAAGGAAACACTGCCTCTGTTGCCTCCTTTCAGGAAGCACCCATAATAGAACCCCTCAGAACACATTAGCAACCTCCTAACAATGTCCTAGCAACCACCCAGAACATCCTAACAACTGCATACAGTAGAAATACCCAGAACATACATGTGTTGGGATTTATTGGTTGGCCTTTTTGACTTGTGAATGCCAGCAACCATATAAAAACCACCAAGAATACCCTAGCAAGACCCTGACAACCTCCCAACATCCAAGCATCCAGCAAGTCATTTGCATGGGCAAAAACCATTCACATTTGACTTGGCATGGCTTAGTGGGTGGTTCTTTTTTAAGTTTAAATCTCTTAGCAACAAGGAAAGATCCCTTACATTCATTGTGTGGGTGAGAATGTGAGTGACAACAGCTGTTCTGGCTGTGAAAATCAAGCATCTGGGTGAAATCTCAGTGAATGTGTTATAATTATATTCCCGTCTGAATGTATTTCCAATCTCGCTATATGAACACTAAAAACTTCAGTGCACAAATACACTTCTATATTAAACAGAAGAAAATGCATTATGACTTAAAAAGCACGCTTAGTTTTGCCATAACAAAATTTCCAGTCAGAGATCTCAGTATGAATATTATCACTTTACTGACTCACTTTGCTGTCATCCTAGAGAGATAATCAAAATCAAAACCAGCACAGCTCTGGGTCTTCAAATATATTGGGTAAATACGTTTTAATTCACAGTGAAATAAACAGCTGGAAGAAAATATTTTGATTTGAGGAAATGAGTCAGTGCTTTGATTCGTTTTGATTCATTTGACATAGTACAGTTAGTTGTGGTAGAGGTCACAAGAATTCAAATAATTTCAAACCCAATAGGGATAATTTACCCATGACACACATTCCCATATTTTTTCTGTATGGGGATGGTTTAATAAACCCATGCAGTGTCTCTTTTCAGATCATCCCCCTGTGAGATGCAGATGATTTAGTTTGGGTCAAATCCAAGGGATTTCTAACATGGTAAATAAATCAGAAATCTTCATTCCCCATCCCTTCTTCCTCCCACCCTTTTATCCCTTTCCATTGGGCTCATAGCTTTAGGCTGAGGCCTTCGATCCCCCGGGTCTCAGGCCCCTCTGTGTTTGGTTTATTTAAGAACATATTTTTGGAATCTGGATTGTGACTCACAGTCAAAAAGTTCAAGTTAGGTCAATGTCAGTCTGTGTGAAATCCCAACATTTCTAGTTGTCATGTGTAATGAGGCCTAACAAAGAGTGTCTGATTTCACTCATCATGCAGCCTTTTTATATTTCTGGGTTTAGAGCGTGGATGTAAACATCAGCAGGGTAAACTTCTATTCGTACTTGGTAAATTGGGAGATCATAGTAAATATTACTTTAAAATATCCAATCTGCTCCAACAGCAGCTATATTAGAAACCACAAATATTTCATGCATGGGTTAAATAATAAATAGAGGTATAAAAACATGAAGAATATGAAGAATATAAAGTAAATGTAAATATTTTCAAAATATATACTGTATGTTTTTGTATTTTTATATATGTATATATATAAAATAAATTACAGAGTACACACACATATTATGTAAAAAAAAAAACTTTAATTTCGGACATGATTATTCGCGCACTAATAAAAACAATACTAAAATTTGTGTTGTCAAACGATTAATCATGATTAATCGCATCCAAAATAAAAGTTTTTGTATATAATAATCTATGAGTGTGTACTGTGTTTATGTATTTATAAATATGTATATATAAATACAAACACATGAATGTATATATTTAAGAAAAATGTGTTTATATTATATTAGGGCTGTCAAATGATTACAATCTGTAATCAAATTAATCATGATTAATCACTATTTGCAACTACACCTGGATCATAACCTTTTTTTTCTGAAATGCATACCAAAAGATAAATAACAGGACTCAGATACATAATTTTCATAATATGTTTGTTTATAAACACAGCCCAATAATGGTGGTTTAAATCAAGCTGAAACATACCATAATATTTGTCTTTGCAATGAGAACAATCTTTTACCTTTACACCGGTTTCACACTGCACGCGTAAGCAGCGCGTATGCAGAGCAGAAGCAGCGTGCTCCAATTGAGCTTTCATCACACTGGCAGCGTTTATCGTGCGGAGCTGAACCGCGGGTTACACTGCAGTACTACAAAAAAAGACTCAGTGCCGAAACTATCGCGCGCGGCACTGCCTTGACCAAAGCATTCACAAAGCCGCTGTCAGCAAGACTCATTGTGACACTTGCTGCATGTGAGCGACACAGTTCGTGTGTTTATAGCGTGTAATACGAATTGCTGCAACCATGTCGCGTGCTCTGTCAGTTCCAATGGTTGTTTTGCTGCCACTTACGTGCAACAGACAGGAACTGTTCTTTACAAACCTCCGCAAAATGATGCTCCTCAGTTTTTAATATAGTCAGCGTAAAAGACTTCAGGACCCTCGTGTCACTGATGCAAAGTGCAGTTACTCCAAGGTAATTGTTGTCCCACTTCACTGACAAATAATGCGTGAAATGTGTAAAAAACTTTACGTAATTAACGACAAAAAAAAATTAACGTCGTTAACGCGTTATTTTTGACAGCCCTAGTTTATATATTAAATATTTTAATAAATGTATAAATATATATGCATGTTAATATTTTCAAAACTTATACTGAATGTGTGTGTATTTCTATATACATAAAAACAAATGCAGCACACATGCATATATTGTGTAGACAAAAGCTTTTATTTTGGAATGCGATTATTCGCAATTAATGGTTTGACAGCACTACTAAAAATATAAAACACTTTATTTAATTGTCCACTCTAGGCATTCGACTAAATGTAAGAAAACTATACAACTATGCATTCTATGTAAATGGCCCATAAGAATGCTTGATTGTGATTGGCCTTCACTGTCATCCAGTGGTAACAGTGTATTCGACCGAACATCATAATTGAAACCGCTGTCATACCACACAGACTTGTGCTTTCTTGGTTGTCTTCTGGCAGGATTCAAAGCTAGGTTGTAAGAACAAGCCAACTGTAAGAGTGAACAATCCAGCCATGAATGTAAACAGAAATCCAATAAGAAACTTTTAAACTGATTCATGCTCCCCTGGAGTTGTGGTTTGAATGTTTGTTCAGCTCAGTTTGACAGTTATTGAGAATTGTGTGACTAGCTGAGGTCATGTTCAACAACTTCAGTGATGTTTTGTCCTTCAGGAATGTACAGTGTCTTAAATGTGCGGGCCTTGTCTTAAAAGATACCAGTGAAATGAAATTGTTTGGTCATTAATGCAGCCCAGACAAAGAAATATTTCCCCATCCATCAGATTAGTCAGTGAAAGGCTGGATGTTTTGTTGCTGTCCCTCCCCAGGTTAACTTTGTTTTTTCCATGAATGCATTCCTGGTACATTGAGGCCAGTTCCTCGCTTCATCTCAATAAATGTTAGTATGTCAAGAACTTGGATATTACGATCAATTGCGTTTGAATATGTGAGAAGGATAGCTTTATGTTTGACTAAGAAGGAGTAGACGTGAAGGAATGCACTGGTGCAAAGCTGTTGAGGTGTGGGTGGGTGGTTGCAACTGGGATCGACAGCTGTAAGAGATCCTTTGTCCCATAACCATATTCCAATTGTCACCAGAGAATAATTCCCAGAGATAGCATGCAACAAATAAAAAATCCTGGATACCAGTATTTTTATGTGCCTTACCGCTGCAGATTCAAAGAGAAACATTCACTAAGTGGCACTAAAACACAGGTTCGATATGTGAACCCAGGCACATTTTATTGTTAAAAGTTAATGCTCTATCATGTTGGAAATATGCCCTTCACCAAATTCAACCCTAAACCTAACCAATAGTGTTAACAAAAAAACTTTTTTCCTTGCTGCTCCAAGTGTTCATGGAAACTGCAGTGATATGTACTGGTTGGTACATATTGTGTGTTCCCCTAAATAGTGCACCAAGGTACGTTATGAACAGCGTGCTCTCTGCAGATGTAGAATGAAGTCATGTAGAATAATGCATTAATATGTGCTTAAATATTCTAGTAATATGCATGTTAATAAGCAACTAATAGGTTAAACAGTAAAATAAAGTGATACATTAGAAAAATGTTCTTTTTTTACATAATTAGTCTATTTTATATGCACGGTCCAAATAACAGTGGCTTGAAGAATTCTATCCATAAAAGGTAATCTAAACAAAAATGGGTCTTGAAAAGTACAAATGAACTGATCCATTTTACAGTAATACATAATATTATGCCTCCCTTGGGGTTTCTGGATCCCAACCGCTAAACCCTGATTGCTAGACTAAAGGAATTTGTCATCCTTGGAAACAATTCCCATCAGCTCAATTACTTGGGTACTCAAACTTCCCATAATGCCTTGGTCAAAGTCTTATCTATATCTACATACATAGTCGGCTCCAGCTGTCTTACTTACTACCCCCATTCAATGTTTCCAGAAGGCCTGGCAGAGGTTCAAATCTATCACCTGCTCTACAAATTCCTTTAAATTGAGATTGTGATCAGTACCCCTAGCCGTGAGAGAGGCTGTGGGAAAATGGGATGTCTGTGGTGTGGTATCTCATGATTGATGAGGACGCGTGTTCTTCAGCCCCCTCAGCTGCTTTCCAGTAGTGGGTGAGATCATTTCATTTCTGCGGTGGAGCACAGATGGTCATGCCAATGAAGTCTACCTGTTCGTTTGGTTAGCTTGTATGACAGTGAACCAAAAAATTGTATTTGTCCCATGAGGAATATAATCTATTTGCAAATTATTTCAGGTCTTTTTAATGGTAAAGTCTGCTGAGGCACAGACAGACGCCAACAAACAAGTCCAGTGGATTTTGTGTTATCCCTTTCAGCGTCTGTTGGCTTGTTTTCGCTGACTGAACATGTTCAGTCGTTGTTTGACGGGATGTGAAGTGTCTAAGAAGTGACATGCTGTAATCTGGTGATTGTCTGCATTGGTCGACGTCTACGTGGGGGCGCAGTGAGAATTAGCCTTTAAGCCTTTAAACTTAAAATGTCTTTTGTTGCCAACATCGGATTTACTTGGACAAACTGCTTCTGTTTATTGTTAATGTATACCTAAGTTAGGAACGTAAGAATGGTCTACATTTTTGTGGTAACTTTTCTGCTACTGTTACATTGACATTTTGACTCCCTTTTAGGGGTTTAAGCTTTAAATAGGGGTAGAAACCCCCCAAAAGTATATAAAGTATACTAAATAATTACAAAGTAGGGCTGAATCCACATTGACTATGATTCTTATTCCAAATAAAACATCAAGACTATAATCACTTTTTATTTATTTGAAAACAATGAATAAAAATATACAATGTAACACATTTATTGCACTTTTGGGTTCATTTTGTACCTTGAGCAAAGGTCTTTTTTCCTTCTTTGGCTTGAAATACCTGAGCATTAGTATACTGTTATGGAAAACTGCCACTGTGATTTTCAGCCTGGGTTCACTTGTTGTGTTGGTTTACTAGTCGGACTGAAATTTTCATGTTTTTGTTTGAAATGACGATTTCACTTGAATATCATGGCCTTTATGATTTATGAACTCTTCAGACCCTGATGAAGCATTTGACCTAGTCGAACTGTGCAACTACCACCTAGTCACCAACTACTTGTTTGATTTCTGCACTGCCAGTGTAAAAAAAAACATGCACTTTTATGGGACACAATGAAGCATGAAAGCTCAATGGAACAGTACCCTTTCAACATTTATATCCATGCACCATATTTACCCATAAAGGATGCATTTTCATACCTGAAAGGTACATATTTATGCCTAAATTATACTTATTAGCACCAAAATTATAAATGATATCAGTAGCTTTTGAAAAGATACCACCTTTTTATACTTTTATGTTAGTAATAGATCAGAAACAAAATGCACGACAGCAAAGCTGTAAAGTGTGGTAGGATATTTGCAGCTGGATTCAACAGCTGTAACAGATCCACGATAAATATTCCAATTTTCAATAAACAGCAACTCCCAGTGATGTTATGTATCAAATGAAATGTCCTCAAGAATCCAATTTTAATAATTTAGGTTTTTTGAAAGTAGCACCCGGGGGCTTTAGTTTATTAAAAATTAGGTTTCTACTCATTTGCTTTTCCAAACCATGTGAGTAAATGGAGACTTCTGGAATTACATGTAAGTGCATTGAAATTAGATTTGTTTAGTCTGGTTAATATATGCTATATGCTTTAGGGGGATAAACTTTCCAGCCATTAAATCTTAAAGAGGAAAGGCATGCAGTTACCAGGCTTTCTGCAGTGCATGTGCCTAAAATATTTGTTTGAGGACAGATACAGATTGAGGATCATTTCTAATAAGTCTACTATGAACTAAAGGAAGCAAATGCTGATGACGTAGATCTTTAGATCAGGCAGTTGCAGTTCATTCCAATTCTGTCTGAAATGCAGTTTACCAATAACCCACTTTTATAAACTGTATTCACCCAAGAGAACATGCTAAAAGTATCTTGTGTCTTCGTAATCTCTGAAAGCCCCGTCAGTCTATGCCAAAATGCTGTTAAAGGGTGTGGAGTCTTAATGTGGTCAGCTTGCATGTATGATTTGTGTATTTGTACTTCTCCTAAGACAAAAGTCACACTCTGGTTTGGTACATCAATACATCACTGATGTCTATGCTGGCACGTTTGCACAACTTTATTAACCATGTCACTTTTAATAAAAACCGTTGTGCTAGTTCCAAAAATGGCCAGTTTAAAGCCTCTTTCACATCTGCAAAAACCATAGAGGCTCAGAATCTGCAGATTCCATTGTGCTGTGCTCCTTTACAGCTCATCTGTTTAGCTGTCCGCTGATCTGAGAGCAGTCCGGTATCCAGCAGAGCCGTGCATTATGGCCAAAGCACGAGGAGAACAGGCATGTCAGACAGCTGAACATTTCATTCTGCATTGGCGTAGTCTGCCAAACTTCAACGGCGGTTTGACTTGCACACAGTCTTCTATCATACATCACCTGGTGCCATGGAGTCCCTACAAAGTAAATATTACAGAATTGGTGTTTTTCTGAGCAAAGCAGATATAGAGTGAATGGCATCCTTTGGGTTTACCATCATGGGTGTTTCCAGACGTGCAGTTAGCATCGCCCTTTAATGCAGTCCTCATGTCTTTCCATCCTGAAAAACAGAGACATCCAGAGACATGTCGTTTTTCTGCTCTGGTTGATGTGTATATTGTGGTGAAGAGTGACAAATTTGTTCCTTTGCGTTTTATGGAATGAGCTAATGTCCCTTCATGAGGTCTGGCATCCAGACTGTCCTTTGATGACACTGTGACATGCTTGTGGCCTTTTGCAGTCAATTGAGAGCAGATGATGAAGCTCGTAGTTGTAAATGTCTCATTGAAAGAAAGTAAAAGTGCAGTTTTGCGCACTAGCTCTGGTCCATTAATTACCCACATTCACCAGTAATTTAGCTGGTTTTAAAATAGTGAACGGTGAATTGTTTTAGCATTGTTTGAACATGAAGAAGTGTTGTGTTTCAGGTAAATGTAATCTTCTGATCCTGTGTTTTCAATCCACTCCTATAAATTAAAAGCTGTGTAAAATCAATTATAAATGTTAGAAATGCATTGCTGAAGCATGTTACAGAGATTGAGAAGTATATAATACTTAATGGTGGAGTTTTTCTTGAGCAGGATTTATTGGGCGCTGTATTTATCTAACACTGTCACAGCTTTGAAGCGGGTGGGTGTGGTTTCAGTGCAGCGTGTGGAACCGCCCCCTGGATTTGAGAGCAGAGCAGGTTCGATTATTTTCAAGATTTTGATAACTTATTTTATTTCCATTATTTTATTATCACAGCCAATGTCCACAAAAAAAAAGTTTGGATTTGTTACAGTTTTTCTCAGTCGCTTTGGTGCATTTCTCACAACAGTACTTACATTTGCACAACAGTTAATGCATTTCTCAAAACAATTAGTCATTTGTGCACATTATAATAGCAGTTTACAATTCCTTCCAACAAATTGCAATTGCTTTCGTACAACTCTCCGCTGTTTTATAACATTATCATTTGCTTATGTCATGTCAGTGAAAATGAACTAAACTTTTGAAAGCTGAATAGTCATTCCATATAAAACTAATAGTCTTCATTTCATTGCTCGAGTCATTACATACAAAAATGTTGGACTAGTGAACAAGCAAATTTGAATGAAAATGTCTTCTAAATTGAATCTGTAAACAACATTCTTTGAAAACAGTAGATTAGAATTGCAAAGAGCATATGCAGTAAAAATGTGAAACATACAGAGTCAGTGTCTTGTACTCAGATACCTCACCACATGCAGTAATGTCTAACTTTACTGTAGTTTTCAAATGGCTGTGCAAATAGTATATTGTGCTGTCTTGAGCATTTTCAGGAAGTGTCACCAAAATATGACTTTTTTGTAAACTGTCATAATGAAAACATGACAAATCTTGTTCATAAACAATTGTGTCAGGACTTTTCATTTTGACGACACTGACACTTTCATTGACATGAATACTTGCTTTTGAGGAATGAGCTATCCATTTTGAGGTTTTGCAGTTTGTACTAATTGTTTTGAGAATGCAACTGTTGTATAACTGCAAATTTAAATAGTGTTGTGAGAAATACACCAAAGCGACTGAGAAAAACTATATTTTTGGCATTTTTTCAAAGAAGGGTTAGGTTTAGGTTCTGCTCATAGAATATGCATTTATTTCATAATACAGTAAATGTTGTGAAGACAATAGTATAGATTTCAAATAACTGTTTTTCTTTTTTAAGATATTTTCAGAAATCATTTCTCAGAAATCGTTATAACATGCTTATTTTGCGCAATAAATATTTCTTATTCTTATCACTGTTGAAAACAGTTGTGCTGCTTAATATTTTTGTGGAAACGTCGTACAAATAGTTTCCTTGATTTATTCAAGAATAAGAAGTTCAAAAGAACATTATGTTTTTACTGTCACTTTTGATCAATGTAACAGGTCCTTGCTGAATAAGACTTTTTTTTTTCATTAATCTTGCAGAGTCCAAACTTTTGAATGACTGCATTCATCAAATTTTAATATAAAGTCTTAAGTTTCTGATTTCATCATCTGGCAATCTTTAAATTCTAATCTCATCATCAGGTAAACAAAATAGCCGTTTTGCATTTCAAATGTCACCACTGAGAGATCACCTGCCATTCATCATCATGTCATTTCATGCCAAATTATTCCAAAATCTCTGCTGTCTTGGAAGATCATCTTCTTCCATAGAGAGATCCAGCACCTTGTGGTTGTCTTCACCCTGACCAGCCCTATGCTGGGAAGAGCATCTCTCTCAAATGAGAAAGGTGAATGTTGGGGAAACCCAGAGTGAGATATTTCCCTTTGCTAGGATTCCATTCAAATGGAAATTCATGGCTTGCCAGCATCTGGTTTTCTTGTTCCTTATTCTACCCTAGGGAGAGATGTTAACCAAAAATGTACTTGAAATGTACTATCTCTAACAAATGCTCGTCGTTCACAAACCAGCACCGATCATACCACTGTTATTTGAGTTTCACACTGAGGTTTTGGGATTGATTTCATTTTTGGACAACAAGCCTGTGACTCTGGACGGGATCCTTGGAATTTTAAGCACAGAATGAATGAATGTGTCTTTGTTAAGTTAACTCGTGAGAATATCACACAAACTTTATTCAGATCAGTTACTGTGATTAGTATACAATTATAATATTGCAAAAATGTGCTTTAGATTAAACGATCATAGACTTATGATACGACAGATGGCTGAGAGATTTATAGCATTTGCTTAATCCATTCACTCTGTGCTGTATTGCTTTTATAGTTAACAAATCCCCCTTTCTCGGCTGACATACTTCATGTTACCTTGATATCTTTTTTTTTGCATTCATTCTTTTTAGAGTGCATGAACTGTACTGGTTATGCTGACATCAAAGATCGCCTGAGTGTCATTGAAGATCAGGTAAGACAGAAATGTTGGTAACCTCTCATATTAACCAGCCGTGTAAAGATCGTAAGCATGCAGTTTTGCTTTTTTAAACAGATAATGTTATTGAGAGATGCTGAGGCACTCCGTCTCCCTCAGCCCAGCCAATCACCTGAGAGAACAGCTGATAATGAAGTGGATAGGACACACCCCTCACCAATAACACCCAATGCCATTGGCCGACCAGGTGAGAAGAAAATAATGTGTTGCTAAACTGTTCTTTTTTAAGATGTGTAATGTCATACATTTTAAATACATTTTAAATATTTATATATATTTTAATTTGATAAATAGAATTAAAGTGTGTGTATATATATATATATATATTCATAATTCAAATTTATAATTCATACTTAAACTGGTAAATTAACTACTTCCAGGACCAAAAGGACAACCAGGACCTGTCGGGCTGCCAGGTCCCCCGGGGCCTCCTGGACCTTTAGGAAAGATGGGGTTTTCTGGAAAACCTGGTCCTATGGGACAGAGAGGTATGATCTCCTTACCTTGACTAAAGGTGATAATACAAACATTACCCCTCATTGAGCTCCTCTGTTTTATTCTACAGGACCTCAAGGGCTGCGAGGCCAACCGGGTGAACAAGGCCTTCCTGGGCCACCTGGGCCCCCAGGGCCCTTCTCCATCAGGGGAGATGTTTTCACTCTAACAGCTAAACAACATGCCCAGTGTAAGTACAACAGTCCACATTAAACATGCTGTTTTATCACTTTAATCAATAATGCCATTAAAATAATGCATAACTGAGTGAAAGAAGATATTAAATTCTTCAGATATGGTTATATTTATATTATGGTATTTTCAAAAATTTCAACAACCTGTTATTCTCTACTTGACCATTAGATGGCAGCATTCACACAGTATCAGCTTAAATGAACCTCTCGGAGATCTGGCTCAGTTTAAGAGTCTGGTTGGCTTCTGTCTGTCAGCAGTTAATCAGAGTCATTTGTTAGCTGTCTGAGAAGCAGCATGAGTCTAGATAACCCAAAGCAGAACCTGAGCACCAAATCCTACTGAACAGAACAGCAGTACAGCTGTGCAAGCCGCAATTTTAATAGTGCATCTGATTTGTTTTCATCTCAGTATGACCATACCTTACATGTTGCAGATGAAGATAGTGACTTTGCTGCCTATCGTGACATGCAGGCTTTACTTGGTCCTCCTGGGCCCTCCGGCCCTCCTGGTCCACCAGGTACACTACAATATCAGAGCACACATGATAGCAACATCATCTTTTACTAACCTTCATTCATGTCGTACAGGGCCTGCCGGACCACCTGGACACCCAG
>JAUMHQ010000065.1:11409145-11439300 GCA_032361165.1 Enteromius paludinosus | reverse complement strand
ACACATGATAGCAACATCATCTTTTACTAACCTTCATTCATGTCGTACAGGGCCTGCCGGACCACCTGGACACCCAGTTGCTCCAGGGAAAAATGTAAGTCATTTTATCTATCTATCTATCTATCTATCTATCTATCTATCTATCTATCTATCTGATGTTCTTTATGCTACATTTATAGTATGTATGGAATAAATAATTGGACAATATGAATAGATATACAAGGCACAATATATCAATTAATTCACATTTTTCATAGGCTGCAGGTGACAGGGGACCCAAAGGAGATCCAGGAGAAAGAGTAAGCCATCAAAGACTTACATTTCTGATCCTTGACTAAACAAAACTAGTCAAACAAGTATGTTTATAGCAATAGCCAACAGTACATCGTATATATCAAAATGATCCGGGGTTTTTTTATGCCAACAATTATTAGGTTATTAAATGTAATCATGTAAATCATGTTTCATGTTTCAAACCATACATCAACGGAAAGCTAATTTATTTATTTATTTATTTATTTATTTATTTTCCTTAGAAATCTCCTGGTTTTGTGGTCCAGGGTCACATTTAGATATAAGCTACATCCTAATCTGATACATTTTGCATTTTGGATAAAGTAATTGTTTGTTTTTACTAATTAGATTGCTTAACTCTATTTTCAAAGGGTCCACATGGAATGACAGGAAAGGAAGGACAACCTGTAAGTGCACATAGTGCATAGCGTTTTATTATTATTTTTATATATGTATATATATTTGTAATTTTTATTGCGATAATATTCTAAATCAGTTTTTATAATTAGGGTTATATATTTATTTGTAAATGTAGTATTACAAAATTCCCTTTTTTCTTATTTTCTTTTGTGAATAGGGTGTTCCGGGTCCTAAAGGCGAGCCAGGAGAGACTCCATCAGAGGTAAGCCTGGTGCTCAAAAAAAAAAAAGTTTTTGACTGTGCAGTTATAATAATTTATTTTCGTATTGTTGCAGGTGCAGCAGTTGAGGGAAGCGCTGAAGATTTTGGCAGAGAGGGTTCTCATTCTAGAACACATGATCGGCATTCATGGTGAGAATTATGGATTAATATTAATCTAGATTTCCAGTTATAAGTTCTAACCAGAGTGTGGTTGGATTCCAGAGCACCATTATGATCTCATGGCATAAGCTGTTGCTGCCAGAAACGTTTGAGTGTGTAGCAATTATTTAGTAATGGTTACATGGGGACAGAATGCTTTTAAGAATACAAAATGACATCAGAAGACTAGACTGCATGTGTTTAGACACACGCACGCTTATGCAACAAATTTCCCTTTATTTTAGCTTCTTTCCTGTCGTTTTTCTGCCCAGATACTCTGTTGGACTCCGGCTCTGGAATAGATCTCCTGGCGGACTTCATGCTAGCAGGCAGTGCTAAAAATGTTGCCTCTGCCAAATCCTCCTCTCCTTTTACATCAGACAGAGAGTAGCCAGACTCTGTTGGGTATGGAGAGTAAATAACAAACACTTGTGACCACAAGGCCTTTATCCCCTGTCTGTTGCTTTTCAAGGACAGATCCCTCAATGTATTTCTTCATGAGTACGATAAGAGTGGCACTGATCTTTTCTATTTTATTTACGTTTTTAATCTTACTTTTATTTGCATTTTACAATCGCTGTGTTTACTTGTGAAAAGTATGTTTTTATTGTCATTCACAATCTGTTTTTACTTCAACAGTGTGATGTATTTCAAGGGCTGGCCTTTATTTTAGTCATTAGGAAATGATTGGATGGTGAAAAAAGGGGGAGTTACTTACCAGAATGAAGTCGGACTGGATGTGAGTTTGCTAAAAAGATGGCTAACCAGCTATTTCGCTATTGGTAAGAAGTATTCAGTAGCATGTGAGGGATAAATAATGGTTTTGAGTCTATTTACTGTAGTTTATTTCTTTTTATTATGGTAATAGTGAGGATTTTGGATGGGCAAAGTTGCCTGGCTTAATTAATCAACAAAGATGATACTTGATTATACACTATTCACTTCTTAATGGTTTTCATGTGGCATGAATAATGATTTAATACCGCAGTCATTCAAGCTGAAAATAAATGTTTTATCATAAAGGCTTTCCAGAAAACAAAAAGGCCCCATTTTTCTTGTCATTTCCTTTTTGTTTTTTGATGGATGACCTATAATGACCTCATGCACATAATAATTATATATAGCAGCCTTAGCCGTGGCTTTGTATAAAAACAATTCCCATCTCAAAACTCACAGCAAGCAAAAAATAGACTAGAACAGAGCTTCAAAAATCAAATTCAAGCCTTTGTCTGCATAGAAAGGGTAACATCTACCACAAATAAATTGTGTTTACACCTCTGCTCACCTGTTTTTATTCATAAAGCCTATCATTGACTCGCTGTAAACCCAAAATGGCAGAACGCACCAAGGGCTGCTATTAATAGGGCTGCAGTGAATAGCCGGAGAGACACAAAAGGCCCCGTTGACCTTGTTCGTGGAGCACCGTTCAACACGCCAGTGTGGCTTTAAGCTTATTGTTGCATTTGAGCTTTGGTAATCCCCTCGGGAGGCAACGAAATCTTTCCAAATCTTGGGCTTTTTCTAGTTGTTGTGTTAAGAAAGAAGAAGTGTCTGAAGTGTTTGTTGAAAGGTTTCCCACGGCGATGCTTTACGCTATTCAGAGCCAAAACCTGATTGCTAGTATTTTGATTTGTTTCTTTTTTAAAAACAAGATTCATGGGGAAAATATTGATTTTTCTGGAACTGGAACTAGACTTGATTTTTGTATCTCTTTATTGACAAAACACAGTACAGAGCTTAAGGAGAAGACAACACACAAATGGACATGAACACACATGGAGAAACGTGGGAAATGTAGTTTTTACTCCTGTTCCTTGTCCTCTCCGTGGGTGATGACGTAGCACAGGTTTTTGTAGTCCAGGTTGCCAGCCACATCCAAGGGGAAGTTTGTGAACATCTGGTTTACCTATAGGATACATTTAGAAAAATCGTGATTAAAATCCATTCAGTAATTGTTATATGTTTTGATATTAAATAGTACAGTTTAATGATTTAAAATTAAGTATTAGATTTAAAAAACTGGCACTATATCAGACAGATAGAAAGAAAAGGAAGTACCTCAGCCTCAGTAAATTTGTCTGCCTGAGACATAAGGTGATATTTGATTCTGTGAGGAGAAACACAAGAAATATATTAAAATGCTGTGCATTTCAATGAGATTATTTCAAGTCAAAAGTCACAGATGTGCTGAAACGGTTTTACATTTGCATAAATCTACTTACTCTTCTCCTTTAAGGATTCCTGTGCCCTCTGGGTCGAAGATCTTAAAGGCATTGAGAATAGTCTCCTCAGGGTCTGTACCTGTCAGTCACAGAAAGGTAACAGATTATAGATTATTCTGTAATTACATAATCTAATACGTGTTGATTAACAACTGCAGAAGTCATTTCTAGGGCAAGTTGCATTCAAAATCCAAGCTTCGGATGCTCAACTGTATGATTCATATATCAGTATGCAGTCTGCCTGATATCTGCTGGGTTCTGCAGCTATTTGCACCTCATTAGCATGATTATCATTTCAATTCTGATAAATCTGATCCTTGCCTTTGAGCTTCTCTCCAAACATGGTGAGGAAGACGGTGAAGTTAATAGGGCCGGAGGCTTCCTTTAGCATCTCATCAAGCTCATCGTTGCCAACGTTGAGACGTCCTGCCAAACACGCACATACAGAGATATACATTAATACAGAGCGCCACTTACTCAAAATGGAGTGAGAGTGAACTGGAATGTTTGTAGATGTTCAGTGCAATTAAATAGTTATGGGGAAAAAAAATTACATTAATGTCCACATTAAAGGCCACATTTGGATCCTGTTATATATGCATTTATCAACAATTGACAACATTTGCATTTAAATCTGTATCCAACTTATTGTTGTAATCACATTTTGGGTTCTAAAGAAATTCACTGTAATCCTTAAAACAATACTCTTGTTAGATCAGTAGGATAAACGCCTTTAAGTATCGGAGACTTAGCTCTCAGAGTCTGTAGTATTTACACTTTATATAGTCATTCAGTGTGGCTTCACTCACCCAAAGCAGCAAATGTGTCCCTCAGGTCATTTTTGTCAATAAAGCCATCTCTGTTCTGGTCCATGATGGTGAAAGCCTGGAGGACCATTCAGATTTACAGAGGTAAGTACCTACAAATACGCTAGAATAAAATGTTAAGGTAGAAACCTAGAATCCTAGAAATGACCGACCTCTTTGAACTCCTGGATCTGTGACTGCTCAAACATGCTAAACACGTTGGAGCTGGCAGCTTCCTTCTTCTTGGCCTTCTTTGGTGCCTGGAAATCAAGCAAAAAAAGTGGTTTGGATGATTTTGTTTTCCAGTCGTTTGCTTTCAAAATGCAATTTTGAAGCACATAAGCACAAAATTCATGCAAAAATGACATGACCCTCTTAAGACGTCTGTGCCATTTTAACCAACACTCAAAAAGTGACCCGATTCAAGCACGTTGCGAATTTAGATGAAGTTGCTCTTGTGAAAAAGATCAAGGTACATGGAAGCTAAACTAATAAAAAAAAGGTCAAATTTAAAGATACAAATATGTCCATAGATCCATCCTTAGATGTACTTTTTAACGTTAAATAATACATTCTCCCAGTCTGAAGAACAACACCGTTCACATGCACCAGCATTTCCGTGTTAAAGAGTCCAAAAGCAAAGAGACGCAGGCCTACCATTGTGATGAGCTTCTCTTTACTCTGTTCTTGGTCTCAAAAGCCTGAGGGACACTCAGACATCGTTGGTTTCCAGCTATATATTGGCACAATTGGCTTGACGGCCCACCTGTTCTATGTTTAGACAAAGGAGGAGGAACAATACAAGAATACTTGCCATATAGAGAATGACCCAGCCCTTGCACCCCCCCAAGTTATTGTTACAGACAGATGCTAGGTGATGTGATCAGAGTTTGTGGGCTTTGCTATCTTGGGATCATTTGGAGTACCCTAACCCCTTAAGACTCATCTGCATGTTTAATGTGTCGTTTAAAGACGGTGTGAAGCCGGCTAGCTTCTCACATCAGTGTGTTTGGTCAGATGTTGATGCTATGTCTCCACAACGTGGATTACTTTAATGGTTTGATGCCCTTGTTACATTGGTGGTCAGTAGAGATACTTTTGACCAGCTTACAAGGCTGATTTTTAAAGCCAGGCTTAGAGAGCAGAGAGGGCTCACAATGGCTTCATCAAGCTTGAAAAATGAGAAACTATGCCAGTAAAGTTTAGCATAAGCATAGAAAGGATTCTAAAATGGGTGTTACAGTTAATAGAAATGCAATATTATATATGTGTGAATGTATATATATATATATAATATATCCCTGTATCTTGAGTGATACTGCCATAGGCTATTTGTTACCTATAAGCTGATAGTTTTCACATACATATATGCGTAGATGAAGAGAGTTAACAAATAAAATCCTCATAGTCAAATTTGTAATGTAAATATTATCTATATGAGGACTTTGTACAGTATTATGTGCACCAATCTTAAATATTAACATTATTTGCTTTAATTATATATATATATATATATATATATGCATGCAACTTGATTAAAACAACATATATCCTATAATATACACAACATTCATAAACATACATATTTGTATGGGATACATAATGAAACTGCAATTTCTTATAGGTTTCATGTATGTAATTTTTTTATTTTTTGTGTTTATGTATGAAGAGTTCATTTGCAAAAGCAGACAATCATATTTTTAACAAATAATCATGCTTTTTTTCATTGTGTATTTCAATTATTCTCAATTAAACTGCTGCTGGGTTATTTTGATTAGACTAACAAATAGCTAAAAAAATATACAGTTAATACAATAAAACAATAAAAACATGATACTGACCATTTGTGACAACTTGCCCCAGTGGTGGATTACACTATATAGTAAGCTATCACAATGAGAAACTGCTGTCACATAGCTAATCGATTGTGGCATCATTACGACAACATATTTTCATTTAATATATAATTGCAGTGAAAATACATGTGAGTGTAAGCAACACCAATACATATGTGAGGCTGTGCTTGATTGAAAAATGATTGCACATTATTGGAACTCATCCGTTTGAATGCAGCCATCTTAACATGTGAGCGCAGTCAAGCCCTTGTCTTTCATTTGGCATGCAACTCTTATGAACAAATTGTTTCTACTTTGACTCCCATTATCTGTAGCGAACAATCAGACTGAACAAAAGCCATTCTCAGCGCTACAAATATAGCCAGTCATCCCATGCTTGCCAGATTTAAATGTGCTCTTACAAACAGCCAAGTAATGTGCCGTCAGACTGCCGTAAATAATCTGTCCAGCTATCCGGCACGGCAGCAGGCTGTGTAAAGCTTGTTTTAGCAGTGTCCTCACAGACAACTGAACGAACACTGGCCAAAAGAGCCATGGAGAAGAACTGCACCATGGGATGTTTGGAATGTCGCTGTGATCTCCTGCTTGGCATTGTGCATGTGTGTGTGTGTGGTCACGACAGGGAGCGTGCCCATGTTAGGTGTGTGACTGGCAGGTGGGGGGTGAGAAGGAGTCAAGGTCTGCTTATGTGTGCTAGCAATAACACAACTGATCAGGAGCCTGGCGGGGAAGTGTCAGCTTCCTACAGCTGCTTCTTACTGTCAATCACATTAGCCATATGCATCCATCACACCTCGACAGGCCTGTAAATACATGCTGCTTTATATGACAACACAGAGATGACGATACACTGCCCACAATCTCTTTATTTTTAGTCATTTTTGATGTTCTTCTCATTGTTCTTTATGATAAAGTGAAGTAATCGGGCCATGTTTTGATCTTTCTGGTAAATGGGCATATATGTGTGTGTGTCAGGCCTGTTCTGTTACTAAAAATAAACATATACAAAGGATCAATTACTTAAAATGACAATATAACACAAGATTACATTAAATTTAGTGTTCATTTGCATGTATGAGTTTTAGTTTTTTTTGTAGTATTAATAGTAGCCTACTTGATTTTTTGTTCCTATTTTGAATTCTTTGTCAATTAATTTGATATGAATTTATTTATTGTAATCCTTACATCTCATGGAAGTCAAAATATCTCAAATATTAGAATATTTCATAAGATCAATAATTTAAAAAAGAGATTTGCAAAAGAGAAAACTTCAAGTTCTTTAAATGTATGTTTATTTATGCGCTCAATACTTGGTTGGCGCTCCTTTAGCACAAATTATAGCATAATTGTAGCATAATATATATATATATATATATTTGTGGGAAAAACACTATTTATTCGTTTATTTTTCTTTCCTTTTGCACTGCATTTTTATATATTATGTAATAACATATATATATATATATATATATATATAACATGGCATCAAAACTATACATATAATAAATTAATGTTGAGGTATCTGTCATAAAATTAAGATCACAGTATTCAGCTGTAGTTTGTTTGCCTGCAGATGGAGCAGTTCACCCAGTTGTACAAGTTTTTATAATCCTCCACTACAAAATATATTACCCATAGTAATATATACCCACTTCATAAACTTCCGGCGATTTACATTTCAGATGTTGCACCCGAGTATTCATGGTAAAGATTCATCGTTTATGACTAATATGAGACACCTGTCCACTGCTCATCAGGTCCAGGTGTGCATGTGGAAACAGTCATGCACGCACATCCCCAGAACAATGCCCTCCTCACATCTCTGCTTGTCTCTTCATTATGTTCATTTGCCATGTCTTTGCATCTCCATAATTAAAATCTAATCCTGCATGCCGACTTTTTAAACGAGGACTAGCCTCAAGAGGAGGCTTATTTGATTAAAAAAGGGGAAGGGTAGAGGAGGGAGTCCTCCACAGCTCGGCAGGCAGGAGAGACAGCTCTTAATTGTGCTCCCATGAGGTGTTCGCACGCCTGGGCGGAGAGAGGGGGGGCTGGGTGCTCAGAGGCTCCAGTGGGCCTGAAAAAACAAACCGCCAGTGGGACCGGCTCTCCTGCGTAGCTTCCCTGGTGTCTCAGTGAGGGGAACCAAGGGGAGGAGCACTTATGAAGAGCCAAGGGACTCTCCCAGCTTCCAATTCTCACTCCACCCTGCGGGGTCTGAACCGAAAACCCCATCCTCTCTCTCTCTCTCTCTGTAAGTGTCTGTGTGAGGGTGAGAATCGGGGCTGCTCTACACATCAACCAAACTCATGGAACTGGCGACTCAGGAATCCGGTGGTATAAGTTAAGCTTAAAATGATGTTCACGTTAACTCCAGGTGTGCTTATTGTGTTACTCATACACACGGCACCACAAAATATTTTTAGCTGAATTGTTTGATTAATGTTTTCATATCATTGTTTTTATCTATTGTTTTGTATTTTTGTACCATACTGTACCGCACATTCTGTGGTTTTCTCATTCAACACAGTTCTTAGCCTTTTTAAACGTTGTTTTATGGGTTTAAGCACATGTTAGATGCTAACTGTATTTTATTTGTTATGGACTTTGCACAATGACAATAAAGTTGAATTACGATCAAAGTGACAACCTGTATTCAAATGGAGTTGAAAGCTTATAAAGGCATGCAGAAATTATCAATATTATTGTTGTGACAAGTAAATGGATTGTGTGCATTGTGTCTATTTTTTTTGACGTTGTATATTAAGTGTATTATCTAAAAAGTAAAAGAGCAAAAGATTCACTACAGAATATTCATTTTGGATGAGCACACACCGATAAGAGAAAGAATAAAAGAATATCTTGTATTAATATTATATATGTGTCTGTGTGCACAGTTTACACACACACACACACACACAAAATATTAAGTTTTGCAAAATAAGTAATGCATTATGAAACAAAATGAGCATAATCTGTTTTATGATTTAACATCACTAATTGTATTTATATATGCATACACAGTAGTCAACATTTGAAGTGCATCAAAAAATATATATAATAAGATATTTTTTAATAAATGCAATTCTAAAATAATTTAATAGTATAATCGCTGGCCATATAGCATTTAATTTTTACCACCAATTTTATAAATATAATAATAATCATATTAAACATTTTAATTAATAAATTATGCATTTATGTATTCATTGTAATCACTGTCCAGCAATTAACACTGTTGGCTAAACAGTGATTGGTTATCATCATTAATTGTGACGATGAATATGATCATTTTGGATCCTCACTGTGTATCATAACAATGAGGTGAGACGATACTACACACATCCAATAGAGGGCGCTGCTCTCCAAGTTCAAGTTCAAAAGCAGTATTTACAATTCATCAGGAATCGACCGGACAAGGGTTTATGTTATAACATCAAATCATCTAATGCCACCATCTTAAACACCGTCCATAACCATTTAAAATGCATATCTTTTCATGCAGTATTTATATGGAGAACAGTTAGACGGTGTTTCGTTTTATTTAAGCTATCGATCGCCGTATCCACATTCTTCACGCAAGAATGCCCATAAAATCAATATAATAGATGTATTGGTTTTTGAGTTTAAACAGAGGGTAGCTGGACATGTACACCATTAACAGTAAACGCGTTTTAAGACAGCTGCGTACACGCGAGAGCATATGGCGTGGTTTAAACTGGATTTAAAATAAAAACATATCAGAAATCAATATATCAGGTGTACGAACACAACAACAGGCCAGAAGAAGGTTCTTCATCTGACCACGAGAAACATTAAAAACACTCGAGCGGCGCGTTGCGTTCGCCTTGCTCGCGTGATCGCGTCGGATCCGATCAGCCTCTCGTAATATCAATCTATAGTGATGATAAAAAAAATCAATAACCGTATAAACTCTCTTCTTTTAACGGATGAAGACGTATCCAGCACCCCCCTCCCGCTCCTGCGCCACGGGGAGCTCGACTGAACGCGCTGAAACTCCATTCCGCGTTTTCTGCCTTTTATTGAGGACGCTCTCAATAATTGTTTTCAGTAGCCCTATTCAATATCCCAGGTCGGCGTTCGTTCGATAACTCCGTTCCTCGCGCGCCCGCGCCGTTCGATCCGCTCCGCTCCGTGTTTTGCGCGCGCTCCCCCGCCTCTCTCTCTCGCTCTCTCTCTCTCGCGCTGAACTCCAGCCCCTCTCGCGCTCTCTCTATCAGCCTTTCATTCCGTCTCAATATGTCTCAAGATGGCGGCCAATGCGGGATCGATGTTTCAATATTGGAAACGCTTTGATTTGCAGCAGCTCCAGGTCAGCTTCCTTTCGCTTTGTACTCGCGGTGTGTGCCGGTGAGCCGGTCCCGGGAAGCGTCGCGCCGAGAGGCTGGCGCGCTGCTCTCGCGTCGGCGCTTTCGCCGGGTTCGGTGCCCATTGATTAAAGCGGCTCTCGCGCTGATCGGAAATTGATCCTCTTTGTTCAATTCCCATCGATCAACCATCACGGTCAAGGTGGATGCGGCCACTTTGGCAACGGGAGCGCTTAGGTTTCCCGATTCTTTCCCGCTCCTTTCCATCTCCGGGATGTTTTGGGAATAGTTTGTGCCGAAGAGATTTAGACAGTATGTTTGTTGAAATAATTTTGTGTTTAGAAGTGTGTCGCGCTACACGGGTGGCGCTGTGCTGGACCGAGACGTTATTGCTTAGTAACGAGAGAGGAGTTAGACTGCCTTCCTTTTTAGATTTCGCCTCGTTTATTGTTTACCAGCACTTTTTTTGTGTGACTTTAGAAGTTTATGAAGTTAGCAAACGCAAAGTTCAGCTTAGTGTGTAAGTTTAAAGTGAAGACGGAATTGGCTGCTAAACCTGCGCGAGACAGGAACAATTAAACAAAACAATAAACAAACACGAACAGATGAACGTTTTCGGAAATATAGACGCGAGACTCTAAGAAAAGACGGTTTATTTCGTTATTCAGTTACGGAGACCGACTAAACGGCTCATTCAAACAAATTAATGCCATTTCACTATGTCTTGCTTTTTCTTCACATATAACTCGTGTTTCTACAGAAATATGGAACGAAGGAGCGTTTAAACGCAGGTGGGAACGTAATAAGGATTGTCATTGCTCTGCAGTTGTTTTGGTTGTGTTATTTGTTTTTAAAATTGATTAGTTGTCAAAGTCAGAGCTCTTTCGTTATTTGTAGTGTTCTTGCTGTAGGAGTATTAAGTGCATTTGTCGCGTTTGGTTAGGCATAAACAATAGACCCATGATTGTATCAATTATTGATTAAGAGTTTATGTATTTATGAACTGAGGTCGCAAAGCTTAGCTAGAAAAAAAAATCGCTGACCTATTTTCCGATCGAACTTTAAATTTCCTCTCACCAGTAAGCGTTTATTAATCTTCATAAGCATACCGAGCCATTTACAAATCGATATCGTTCGATAGTAACATGAAAACGAGCTTATTATATTCCCTACGTTAATTTTTTTTAATCAGAAATGTGCTATTTTTAATAAAAACGTTAATTTAAAAAAATAGTTTATTTTTTTTGTCAAATACGCTAATATGCACGTAAATGAAAGCAAAATGTGGAATACTATATATGTGCATGTGTTGCAGTATGTTTTGGGATGGTATTCAGCTTTTGTGTAACATTAATCTGTAATAGTCAAACATTGCCCGGCTCCTTGCATGTCAGATGCTTTGCTGTTTGATTATGTTGTGTTCTAGGAAAATCGTTTATTCAATTAGGGTTCAGACATATAGTGTTGAACATAAAAGGACCACACACACAGCTGGGCATATTCTGATGTGGTGACTCTAAATTTGCAATGCTCTCCCTCCCTCCCTCTTTCTCTCTCTCTCTCTCTCTGTCTCCCAGGCTGATAAGAACTGGCATCAGCGAGTTCATGCTTTGATGATGTCACGGACGCTATTTATTATCTTGTTTTCCCTCTTGCTACTTTTGGGTCTCTTCTATTCAAATCTTATTTTTAAGAATGCTTGAGATACGTATATTTCTTGTTTTGTTCTCATTAACTGATTTATGCTTAATTGATGCTTCGATGTGAATCAGATGTCTCCTATTACCCTGCAAAAACCGCACCAGACAGTGGTATAAAGTGATCTTAATTATAATTTCTCTGCGACTCCAAACAGACCTTTTAGTCTCAGATATCCCCAGCTTTTTGTGTGCCGGTGTCACCTGCCTCCTCCTGTCACCACGTGGCTCTGAGTGTGCAGGTGAGGTGTAAGTGTACCTCACTTGGTGTGTGGTCCTAAGTTTTCGTGCGTCAACGTGGAGAGATTAGGGATTGACGCAGGCAGTTCTGCCACCATCAAGATGTTAGCAGAGTCTCCTGTCTGGACCTGCGCTGGGCCCCTGTGATGACTTTAAAATGTGTTTGATATCTTTAATGAGGGGCACATGGGCTGGCTGCGGTACGCTGTGTACCTAAACACCATGCGAGGGTAATCTGTTGCGTTTTCGGTTCCTCTGTGTGGTTATCGTATGAATAGTGCTGCTATATCTTTGAGATCTTCTACTGTACGCATGCGAAGAGTTTTAGCAGATTAGGCTGCCAGACGTGACACTCATAGTTGGATGTGCCGTCATCATCCACTTTTCTTACTGTAATAGATAATTAACAGATAACTTGGTTAATATTTATTGGATGAATGCAGGAAATGTGCATTTGAATATTTTTAAGGAGATTAGAGTGTTTTTATTACACATCATTTAATGAATCGAGCACCTGTATTTTATGAATAACTGTCTGACTGACACCTGATTGGATTTGAAAGCATGGGGAAAGTCCCTAAAAAGCGAACAGGAATGTCTGCGAAAATGCGGGTAAACGACTTTTAGGCATGGTTTTAATGCTGACATGAAAGATGAATAGAACAACAGCGTCTCTGTGGAGCCCACCCCACACATTCACACAGACTTGGATCCTGACCACTTCAAAACCAAGCCAACTGTATATGAGGCCCCAAAACAACACACATATTTGCATGTGGCCTCTCCAAATTTAGCCTCAAAGTAAAACGCTTCAATTTGACTCTTGTATTTGTCTAATTTCACAATTTATACTGATAATAAATTCTGCGAGGCCCTTTGAGTGTTTTCCACATGCACTTTGAGGAAACCAGAAACATTTTCAGATATATTATTTGGTCTGAATTTGACTGAAATTTTACGGGAAAAAACAAAAACAAAACGCTTTTGTGAAAATTAGTTGCCTTTTCATGCTCGTAAAGAATATAGTGAAGCACTTACATTGACTGCTGTATTTATACCATTTCAGAGTTTAAGACAGATTCTGCAACAAAACAATTTTTTGATATGGTTATAACGCTTAATTTTAGGAATTTATCACTGTTTAGTAGCACGTGTATTACTGGCATGTCGGCTGCGTGTTATACTTATGTAGCGTTTGTTAATCACTTATTCAGCATGGCCATGTTTTAGATCTCTTAATGTTACCTAGTACCTAAACTTAACCACTAACTTATATATTAATAAACAGCAAATTGGTAGCCTGAGGCAAAAGTCATAGTTAATAGTGAGATCTCTGGACCTTACAATAAAGTGTAGCCATAAGTTGCTTTGTATTTGGTGAAAATAAAACGGTGATTGATTTGTGTACATTAATAGCTTTTTCATATTTGTGAAAGCACGAGGATATGCAGCATCAGGCCCATCTGTACTGGTTCTACTTGACCGTTTCCTTTGCTGCTTGTGACAGGAAATGAAATTTGTCTAAATTTGACCGAATTGTACAGAAAGACACTTTGTGTGAATTGTGTACATTAATAGCCTTTCCATATTTGCAAAGAGGTGACAAATAGCTGTTACATGTGCAGTGTAAGATCCATCTGTAGTGGTTTCACAGTACAGTTACCTTTCCTGTGTGTTACAGGAGATTCAGTCTGTTGCCTTGCTTTGGTTATTAAAAAGTAGCTGAAAAGAATAGGTTAGCACTTTCAGATCTGGTACTTGAGCACCTTTGTTCTAATACCAGTTCAGCTCAGACGCTGATAATCCCACAGTATTTGAATTACCTGCTCCAGGAGGTGCTGCGATCTAAAATAAGAAGTGTTTTTTTTTTTTTTTTTCTCCCTCTTTGTAGTTGTCTGCCGTCTCATGTGATCATCGTAGGCCAGCAATGGTGGCCTGAGTATAGCTCCTTTTAAAGAGGGACTCGGTTCTTCTGTGATAAATACTTGATGATGATGTATTTTTATTCGGTCTGAAGAGGGAATCTAACCGTTTCTAAGGCCCCTGTTTTAGCTTGCCTATATGATAAAGCTATGTGTGCTTAAATTCTATTTATATATATAAATACGTGCTTAAATGGATGTTTTCTACTGGAATATGTAACATGAAGTGACTAAATAGTTAATGAAGCGGTTTAAGTGAGTGCTTTTTATAGGCTGGTCGGTTGTGTGTGTGTTGACCCCTCTTTCCTTTGCTGATCGGTCTGCACTCGGTTGCTGGAGATAAAGATGGCAGGAAGAATTCAGTGGCCATGGGAATCGGGGGGGAGGCCATGTGCCAGCACACTCTTTTTCTCTCTCTCTCTCTCTGTTTCTCTCGGTCACCCTCTCTCAGACGCTCATACACACGGTCATTACCTCACTGACTGCCCCCTTTTGCTGTGTCTGAGGGCTGGGGTTTCACAGGGGGGCCGCTCCCCTCCCGCCCCACACAGGGAAGCCAGAACTCTGACGCCACCAGCATAATTAGCCGTCCATTTCAAATAGAGCCCGAGTTGGAGGAGGGGATGAGAGCAGCTCGCCCCTCCCACCACCCCTTCTCTCTTCCTCTCTTTTTCTCTCTTTCTCGCTTCCTTTCGTTCGTACTTTATGGCGTGTTTGGTCTGCGTGCCCGTGCACTCTGGAAGTTCTTCCAGTTTGAAGGAATTTAACGCCTCTGATTTGTTTTGCAGCAGCTGAATTGGAAAAAAAAGAGCAAACTGCAAGATAAACCTAAAGTTTAATGGCACGTTTTTTTTTTGTCTGTATTCAACTTTTTAAGAAGTCATTTTTAGGTCATGCAAATCTAACAGTACCTTAGCACTTTCTTGATGAGTGTGTCTAGTTTTATTGTGACTGTTTTATCTGTGCGTTCTATTTTTGAAATAAAGTTTGTTATGGTTAAAATGTGGTAAATTTGGAACTACTTTCCTTTGTTACCATGGCCATACTGTCTATTTGATAATGCAACTAATATTCAAACAGATATTTACTGACATTGAGCAGCTTTTAATATTTAAAGCCATTTTATTCCATAATTTCCTCATTGATAAAAACCTACTTTTTTTTTTTGCTGAGTATTGTTTCATTTGGAAATGCCAAAAAAATCGTAGAATAGGTTGAAATGGCAGTTAATGTTGACTTGACTTTACAGATTAAACTGTTTAAATTAGTTTGAAAACCTCAGTTCCTTGTTTTTTAAATCAAGGTCTAGAACATTGTTTCCTGGTGGTCCTTCAAAAACTACTTAAAGCTCTGAACAGCAGAAAATGGACTGCTGAATAATATTTATGTAAAATAGTGTTAAAACAATGCGTCAGGTTATTACCGTGATAGACTGTGGAAAAAGGTTAGAACAGCGTTTTATTTGCTTCTGTTCAGAAACATCTGGAAAGAGTTTGAGGGAAGTAGTTCTGAATTAAGAGCCATGGGAAAGAGATCTGCTCCGATTGCCCTCTTTCCTGAGCGAAGGAGAGAGAGCGAGAGAGATAAAGGGAAGTTTAGTCCAAATGGTCTTTTTGTGTATTGTCACTTAAAACAGATTTTATACTTAAGAATCATTACGACTGTCATCTTGCTCTGTTATCTGTTTCATGTCATTTGGATTTATCAGTTTTAATGGCTGCATTAAACAAAAATTACAGTGCTTTCATGCAGGTTGTACGTTTAGATTCTGTCATAAACAAGCGTTTTAAACTTAGCTGGATCGCGCTAACGTTTGTTATGATTGCCCCGTCGTTGAACGTTTCGCACTGCAACCCGATCCATTGTTTTCAGACAAGATTCACCAACTCTTTGATGAGAAGAGCATGTTTTATTTCCAGTCTTTGCTGCCATCTCAAGGCTCCGCCGCGCCACCCTAATTCACCGCAGATATGTTTAAAAAAATCACAACCACAGAGATCAAAGGCCTCGACAAAGCTTGTGACTTTACTGTGCATAAAACTAATGAGGTGCATCTTCCTGTGTCTGATGCTTTTTTCATCTCGTCGTTGTCTGCTGTTGTCGCCGATGGTCAATATGTTGTTTGCAGCAACCCTCGGGTTAATTCAGTTTCAATTTATCTGCAAATGTTTGCAAAAAAAAAAAACAGTGGACAAATTGGGAAAACTTTGCGAGCTACTAGGGTTGGGTCGATAGACTATGACATCATCCATTGCCAATGGCCGATAGACATCACGATGCTGAGCTGGCATCGAGATCCTCCGCCCTGCCACAGGAGCAGCAACCAGCTCGCGAAAAACACACTTAATCTATGTCGGGATTGGCGGCAAATCTATGCCATTAATAAGCGAGTGCACCACTGATGCTGGCAAGCACGGTAAATAATTTCCGCGAGAGGAAAACCGATGTACGTGCGAAGAAACTGGGCCCGCGAGCTCATTTTCAAACCCTTGCAACCCCAACAACTGCCGCCTACGATGCCATCGTCCATCGCGATGATTCACATTAGACATCGTACGATGCCAAACCCTACGAGCTACGTAGCTCTGTTTTCTAAAATTAACGCAATAATTTTTTTATTTGAACTAGTCACTTGAGTACGTTAAAATGTTAGTCTTCGTAACCTTAATGTTACGATAATTAGCTAAGAGCCTGAAATGACTTAAACGGATATCTTTTCAAAAACTGCTTGTTTCAATTCAATGCAAATTTATTTGTATAGCGCTTTTCACGATACATATCATTGCAAAGCAGCTTTACATAAAAGTAATTACAGTATAGTTTACTGTAAAGTTTTACAGTATATGCAGTAGTAGCTTGTACATGTATATATGGCATAGATGTGAGGTAAAGATCAATTAATGATGTAATCGAACAGACAAGGAACAATATAAATTAGTAGCAGAGTTCGGTAGTGCTGTGTGTGTTTCGTCTGAAATCTATTGAAATGAAACCCTTCTTTAGATATTTTGAATAAGCTATTTTCCATCCAACAAACAAACGTTTGTGAACACTTATTAATGTTAAATTCAACCACAAATTATTGGCGCTCGTGCTTAACAAGACTGTAATTTATTTGCTGCCTCAACACAAAATCAGATTTGACTGTTTACTTTCTAAATACATGTCCAGTTTTATGTACAAAACAACAATGTTCGTCCACTAAACAGCATTTTCTCACCCTACACTGATTAGCATCTTTTTCTCCTTAAATTGTTGCGAAAACCGTTTTCTGTTGACTAGCTAATGCTAATGTTAAACTGCTAGTAATCGGTGACCGCAAATTGTAAACAAAGTTTTAGTTTAGCCATTTTTACCTAGCTAGCAGTGAAGCCAAAATAACTCGTCATGATCTCGTATTTGGCCCAAACAGCAGGCAGACGTCGTCCCTCGCTCGATAATTTACTGGGCGAGATTTTGTTTGAAAAATAGAGATTGTATTTGCTCTTTAAATATCAGAGTATCGATCGCACGCGGCGGCAGCGGGCGAAGACTCGCAGTCGGAACTGTTAATGTGTGGGAGACTCGAGAGGCTGGAATCTCACTCACATGCCATGTTTGATAAAAGCCCAGCTCTTAGGGGGCTATGAACAGTCCATTTCAGCTGAGGCGGGGAGGAGGCGCACACCTCTCTTTCTCCCTTTATCTCTCTCTCTCTCTCTCTCTCTCTTTCTTACCACTCGCTGTGAGAGATGATTGAAAAGCCGGAGTTTCCATCAGCGGCCGTCAGCTGTAAATGTACTCAGACTGCTGAAACAGCCCTGCGTTGTTGCTGACCGTGGCATGGGCCAGAGGATGTAGCGCCATATTGCATTGTGTGTAGTGTGCCAGCATAATCAGGTGTGAATAAGTAGGTCAGCTGTGGCCTGTGTTTCGCGTTGCCGGTTGGTATTTCTGACAGCAACCGAGAGTGTTTTTGTGTGCAGCGGTCGGTTTTCCAATCGTTGACGTTGAAGACTGTTTGCGGGAAGAGAGGGTATTCGCAGCTTGTGTGTTCAGATGAAGGATGAATCACATTTGTGTTGGGTTACGTAAGATGCCAACCCTTTGGGGGGCGACCCAAGCTCTTTTTTTCTTCTTGCACTCTGTGTTTGTGCTTCACTTTCATTCGTTTCACATTCAGACTCTCCGGTTGGCATGTAGCCTCGGTTTGATTGCCAACTGAGAAAGTGCCACGGCGGTATCAGGATACCTGTCGTAAGGTGACACAGTCTTTTGTCCGGCGGTCTGGCGCGGCGACTTCCTTTGAGCGAGTTCTGTCGAGAGACATCTGGACTGCTGTTTAACTTAGCTGTCTCGAGCATAAACAGGTGTTTTTGTGACTAAATGAATGGATTAACCAGCAGACCCAGACACGGTTACACTCCAGACTCCAATGCCAAATTTTTTTTTTAACCTTGTGCCGTGTGCGTAATCCTAAAGATATAAATAGCCTTCCTCAATAAGAACTGGAAGGAAGGGCACACGCACAGCAACCTTCATGCATTTCATTGTGGAACATTTGCCTAATTCATATTCATGGTAACGGTACAAATGTACTCTGTGTAGAGTCGCTTTGAGGCCTTGTGGCGTTTGACTTCTGTGATTTAGGCATGTGCAAAACTATATTAAAAACCGCAACTAGTGTAATTATTGTTATATTCTGTCATCATGGACTCACTCTTATGTCGTGTTGTTTGTTGTATCTTCTTTTGTGTTCTGCATATGGTTTTTGAACAGCATGTGGTTGTGATGAGGGAAATTATGACAGAATTTACATTTTTGGGTGAGCTATCCCTTTAAGGAAGAAGTGAATAATATAGGTTGGTTTAGGGGTCACCTAACCCCAAACCTTTTCTTAAGCAGTCTTTCAGCTTGATCTCATAGGAAGCTAATCATTTAACATCATCTTATCATATCTAACCTGCAAAAAAATCGGTTATCATACATAATATGATAAAAACCAACAATAGTATTTGTATGATTCCAGTAGTGTATTTTGCTATTTTTTTATGAGTTCTTCCAAAATGTTGTCAAAGAGTGTTGCAGTCTTTATATTAGGACAGCTATCGCGAACGCATTTTTAAGTACAACTTAAGCTTCTAAATATCGTCTAAACTATTTTGAACTTGACCCATTTGTTGTAATTACACAACTGTTCAAAAGTTGATCTCTTATGCTCACCATGGCTGCTTTTACTTGATCAAAATGTATTGTAAATATAAATACTGTGAAATGTTACTACAATTTAAAATAGCCATATCTATTTTAACATTTTAAAAAGTAATCCTGACAAAATTTCAGTAAACGTTACGCCATTCTTTTATAACATGATATGTCTTTACTGTCACTTTTGAACAATTGAATGCATCCTTGCTTCAAAAAATTAATTTCCGAAAATAAAAATCTTTTTTTTTTCTCCAAAAGCACAATTAAGCAAACTCGCTTAAACTCTATAATCTAATGAGCGTAGTCCGTCTGTAAAAACAGGAGTTTTCGTTGGAAACTGTTAGAGGAGTTTTTATTCTTGAGGAGCCCCAGATGCTCAGTACATTATGTGATATGATGGTGGCTCCTAATTTAGCCGCGGTCTTATCCTGTACGGATGAGTAATTGTGTCCATAAAGAAGGTTAATCTTCATAACAGGGGAACATAAACCAGATCTCTCTGGATCCTCTTCTGTTTCAGCACAGAGCTGGCTAAGAGAGTATTTCTAAAGCTCAGAGCAGGGAACAGTTTTTGGTTGGAAGAATTTAGTGCCGTTTCTGAGAAAATAAACATTACGCTTCAATGTGCTCCTCACAGTTATTGTCTGGTCTCAGGAAGCCCGGTCAGAGTTAGGTGAGGTTTTGGAAGCACTTATTTTAGACCGGCTCTGAATCGTTGAGGGGGGGGGACAGACAGTTCATCTCAGAACTTCGAGTGCCGTCTCACTCCATTACTATTCTCAGAGAGTCTCAGGTAGCCATGGCGAAGAGTTTGCACCCAGCTGTTAAATGCTCTGTGAGAATGGGAAATAATCAGGAGACCCTTTAACCTCCTGTCCGGATTTTTTCCCTTCGGTCTTACTCTCACTCTCCCGCACACACACACACACACACACACACACACACACACACACACACACACTTTTGGGTTTTACTCCAGACGTCCCTTGCCAGCCTGGGCTCAGCACTTTAAAAACCCAAACAAAACAAATCCTCTGCGGGGGCCCGTGGTGCCTAGGGAACCGGGCAGCTCCACCTCACACTCAGCAGCAGCAGGGCTCCCTGATCTGGCTTGGAGCTAGACTTTGGCTGAACTTTCACTTTTGCCTGAAACAGTTATTATTAGTGACCTGAAAACCTCCAGGAGGAGTGGAAATGGAAGCCAGATGCCGTTAGTGGCTGGAAAACGATATTAAGCTTTCAAATGGTGCCCATGGGGAGGGAGACTGACATGGATTTCCATGTTGGGGGGGTGGAGAAACTGTGACCCCGACACTGCTCTGCTGATTTGTTCTGCCGATGACTCGTGCTTACAGATCGTAACAGACGTGGGGGTCTGGGGAAGGGTTGAACCTCCAAATTTAGTTGTTTGTCGGGGTATGAACGCTACTGTTATCTCTGATCGTACATATGGCAAAACCTTGATGGTTCTTCAGATGTAGGCCATGATCTCTTATCTGGGTGATAATGATATTCAGTAGTTCTAGGTAGGATTTTTGTTTTTCAGCCAGTAGTAGTTGGGTTTAACCAAACAATCAATGTTGCCAGCTTTGAAGAGAACAAACCTAGTTATATTAAACGTGTTAATTTTTATTCAAATATCCATCTATCTTTCTCATTTTTCTAGGTGTGACCTAAAGAGCAGTCACGAAACTGCAGTAACTTTTAGCAACTTTAGAAACAGTTCACCTTTGACCTGGTGGTTTAGCTGCTGAGGCATTGTTAGTTTGCATCCAGCTTTTCTTAAAAGTTTCCAAAAACTCATTCATATCCAGTGTAAACTCACTGTTACCTGTAATGTTTTCTTTACGGAAGGGTAAACCATTACTCTGCTTTTCAGGCGCTATGGGAATGATGACAGTCCGACAATGACATCCTAGGATCGTTGCATTTCTAAGGAGTCTAAGGAGACGAGGCAACACACACACACACACACTGCCCCTTTAATTCCGGCACTTCCTCATCCCCTTGTTCTCTCTCTTTATACAAAATGTCTGTGCTGCCTCCAGCGAGGTTCTGTCTCCAGGAGAGTAATTATTTTTAGCAGGAAGTGTCTGAAAATGGACTGTACTTGGTCAGATGTGTGTGTATGTACGTACGTGTGTGTGTTGGCCCCTGGCTGGCTGGCCTAGCTTGCAGTGAGGAGAGATTGGCGGGATGTTGGTGTTGTTATTAGTCCTAACAGCAGCCGGGCAGAGGATGTGCTCTCCTCGGTCCCGCGGGATATCAGAGACAGATCCGCGGAGATCAGAGGGCCGAATACATCAGGTGAATTTCAGCGAGAGAGGGAATGAAAATAGCAGGCTAGCCGAGGAGGCTTTTTGCTTATTTATGAGAACGTCACACCTGGCCTATATCGACGTGACCACATTTTACCGTGTTATTGTGCTACTCCCAACATTTTCATCCTTTGGTGGTCAAAGGGGGATTTTTCAAGACCTTTTATTGTTGTTCTTCTCGCCCCTTAAATCAACAGAATTTGGCAAATCGCACTTGCGCATGATTTCCCAAATTTACCCAGTGACTGTGCAAGTTAAAAAAAAAGACGAGGGAAAACAGATGATGGCCGGCGTTATAGTCATCAGTCTCTGTGTGGGATTGTTTGAGGTGTTTGCCTTCAGTTCGGCTAGGCTATTTCTCTTGGCAGGCCGATATGTACATCTGACACTGATGGCTTCCTTGGCCATCAGCCAGAGAATATTTCAAACAACTTGCTTTTAAAAAGACCGCTGTGCGTCCTGGGAGTTACAGCATAATTAAACAGACTTGAACCTCTCCGCACAGAAACAAATCACTATAAATATCGACATACTGAAAAGGCCTCTGTGCCTGCGGTCTTCCATAATTTTAGCTTTTTATAAATAAGTTCTTAAATAAGTTGAATCACGTCTGTATAAATTGTTCTTTGTTTTACAAGTGAGTTACAGCACGACTTTTAAAAAATATATATTTTGTGTGTTTTTGTCGTATATACTTTAATACACATTTAACACAATTGATGGAAGGAAAAAAAATTGTGTGTGTGTCGACACATGTATGTATGAGTAGAACATTGTTTTGTCTCATTTTTGCCTTGTTTATAAGAACGGTGTCGATGAATTGGTCATCGAAAGAAAAATAAGGGACAAAATCAGATCTAAATGAAACAGAACATCCAGTGCTGATGGTATGATTTGAGACCTCTACCCACCTAAAACATCTCAATCCCTCATTTAGAGGTCTGCTTTATCTTTGCGAGCAATCAGGTGGCTTATATTCGCTTTTAATCCAGGACTTTCACTTACACCGAGGTATTATCTCAGTTAAACACACACATACTCGTTCCAAATGCATCCAAGACCTCCATTATGGAGAGATGCATTATCTGTCATGCTGGAATGTGCGTATTGTTATGGATTTACGCGACCTGCATCCGAGGCCAGAGATAGAGGAGGGGGGGGATGAGCAGTAGCATCGTGTTTTGCCTCACGTTTACTCGGTCTTTAACTTCCGCTGCTGTCTAAGTCACCGATCCAAGTCTCTGGGAAGTATGTTCTGCTCTATTTGCACTGCTGGTAGCTCCGAGATGTTATGTACTGATCTCATGCTAATTCCAAATCATAGGATCCATCCAGAAACGTCTGACAGCGATCTCTCATATCCAGGAAGTTCAAACAAGTTCAGAAGCACTGGAATGTTGCTTGTATTGAGGAACGCACAGTCATGTGCCCAAGGTTCAAAATTCATACTCCACAAGCCCAATACGGGTAAAAGTTAGTTTTCTGGCCTTTAAACCACCATATTGCATGATAATCTGAGATAAATGTGAACGATTCAAATCAAAGACTTTCAAAATGAGACTTGAGCCGCTTGTATAACAACTTTTACCTCAGTGTTGAATTTATTCATGTTTGCGTGTCTTGGATGTTATTTGGTGACGCATATTTAATTGGTAAATTGTTTAAATTTAGCTGTACAAAAACATTTTCCCAAATACATGAGCTAATGTTAACAATTGACACTTTATTGTAAAGCGTTACCAAAAGAAACCCTTTTGTTTATGATGTTGTTTGGTGACACATTGTTAAATTGATATTTAAATGTAGGCCTGGCTGTATAAATTTATATATAAATACATAATAAATACTATCAAATTTAAATGAAATATTTAAATGAATTTATATAGGCATAAGTAAAAAAAACGATACAGTGAGAAGTATATTTTTGGATCGTACATGTGACTGTTGTTGTGATTTAGCCTGCAGCATCTTCGTACCTCTGGCGACGTCATGTACGCCAGTCATCATGCACTGCTGTGCTGACTAATCCAACTGACATTTTTGGCAAAGTTGGGCCTAAGAAAAAGTAGGGGGTAGTACTTGTGCATTCACTTGAGCGTGTATGCGTTTGCATCTGCCATTGTGTGTATGTGTGCGCGCGTGTGGTCGTGCTTTGGCAGCGTGAGTTTGTTGTTCCCGGAGGCATGCTAGTGAAAGCGGACCCGTAGAAGGAGAGGAGCGCTCATGACGGTACTCGCTGGGAAAACCGCAGGCCAGACGAGCTGATTGGACTGCGCTGCGACACCATGTTTCCCATGTTCTGAACAGCTTTCACTGGAAGCCGGCCAACACAGAGGGGGACCCCTCTCTTCTGCTCTCTGCCTCTTTATTTCTTTCCTTTTCTTGCTCTCTTGTGCTCCCTGTATCCCATTCAGGCCGATGTTATTGAGACGAGAGGGTTGCTGAAATTGCAAACGGGCCTTTGAAATGGAAAACAAATTTAAGAAAACAAGCATGGATGGATTTCCACAGCTCTTTCCTCATAGAAGGGGAAGCGTTGAGAGGTTTGACCCTTGAGAACTCGCCCTCATGTCTGTTTCAAACTTGTAGGACTGACTTTCATCTGTGGGACGCAAAAACTACATTGGACCCCATTGACTTTCATTGCATGGCTTCATTATAAAAACACCATTATTTCAGCTAATTTGATTCGACCGCTAGCCCTCTCCATCCTGGATAAGGTTGCTTGTTTTGTGCTAGTCATGCTGGTAATAACCCTTCATAGGTCACGGAGATTATCAGCCATGCTCAGATTAATTTAGCGCCGATGGGCTTAATTGTTCTTGCAGCTCTGTCGCTAGGATATAGACACACAGCCAGGCAGGTGCACAGCAGGTTCTTGTCTGCGCTTCAACAAAAACAGAGACGTCGAGGTGGTCAGTCGTCCCCTCAAACATAATCGAAAAAGAGCTGGCAGGGAAGGCCCATTTAGAAACGGCTCTGATAGCGTTCTGTTCACGATAAATACTTAAAGCGTTCGGAGAGCTCAGTCTGCGGGCTGCAGCGCATTTCATGCATTATTGAGGTAATGAGGGCTGAGGTGTTCTTCTGTGTCTCGCAGACAAAGACCAAAAAAGACGAGGCTTTTTGTATCAGCGCCTCTGGAGCATCCATCGAGATATAGTATGCATCGATAAACGTGTATTTGCCACAATTCGAGGCGGTAATGTGATTTTGTGAAAGTGTTCTGTTATTAAGGGGGTTGTCTTAAATCGCAAGAATTTCAGTAGTCCGCATCAATACCGCAGTCAAAACGAAACCAATTTTTCATACTAGTTTCCAAATCTCAGATTTGAGATTAAAATTTTTCTTTTTTTACGTATTTATTTAAGATGATTAAATAAATTGACTAGTTGGCGTATTAAAATAAACACTAGTTATTCAAGTTACTCAAGCAAAAGGTTATTCAACGACACTTGTTAAGTAAATATTCAGTAATAAAAAGAATACATTAATAATAAAAATATAATAAAATACTAAAAACTAAATGTAGCCATATTGCTGAAAAGTATTTATTTGTGCAAATATATGTATTACTTTTCTGTAGAGCCTCTCGATGTAATGGAATAAAAATAAGATTGGAGGAAGATGAATATTTCTAAAAAATTGCATGTTTTGTGGTGTTTGAGAAATTAAATTAAAACACGGTTGCGTTAAAACATAATAAAATCAAATTCAGCACACTACGTATGAGAGCGGTAACGTTCATAATATTCCCCTTTTCAAACCTGTATGGTTTTCTTTCTTCCGTGGAACTCAAAAAGAGAAAGAACGAAAGAGAAGAATGTCCAAGCTGTTGTTTTACATAGAGATCAGGGGCTATCAAACACATTCGGTTCGTATCGCGATTTTTGACCCATGATTTGGTTCGTATCATGATTTTTGACCCACGATTCGGTTTGTATCACGATTTTTGACCCATGATTTGGTTCGTATCACGATTTTTGACCCACGATTTGGTTCGTATCATGATTTTTGACCCACGATTCGGTTTGTATCACGATTTTTGACCCATGATTTGGTTCGTATCACGATTTTTTTCGTGGGGGGTGGGAGAAAAAATGATTTTTAAAACTATTTGTGCCTGGCTAGGTAATAGATAACGGGGCTCGAGCACACTGAGTAAATACTTGAACCCCTCGTTATCAACAACCCAAAATGGTCGCATATCTATGGCGGCAAATCTATGCCAGTAATACGCAAGAGCACCACTGATGCTGGCGCACGGTAAATAACATACGCCAGAGGAAAACAGATCTACACGCAAAGAAACGGGAGCCGCAAGCTCATTTCAAAACCGCGTGCATAAACGCCATCTGCGTGCAATTCAAGGTAGTCACGGGGTGTGTCGCGATGCACCCTTATCACACCGCGACACAGGATTGTGGATCTGAGTGTCGCGATTTCGGTTTCATATCGTGTACCGTTACAGCCCTAATAAGTTTGCATGCGAACACAACGTTTCTTAGATGTAGAACGCCATTTTTTGGCGAGCACATGCGAAATACAATTTTTCCTTCCAACTCTTTATTTCACCCCCCATTTTTAGGCCCCCTACTATACTCTTGACATTTCTAAAGTGCAATTTATCAAAAGTGCTCTTTAACAGTCGGCCTGATGCGCGGCGCACATGTTCCAACATTTTAGTACAGTTGTGTTTATGTGTGAGCGGCCCAAGTCTAATCGTTTCCTGTGATCCTTCATCTGTTCTATCAATAACAACAGCAAAAAGCCCCTAAAATAGTGCTCACCACCAATTTATCCCCGTCGTGCTTTTTTTTCCAGCTGCTTTCGTGTCTGTTTTCATGGTTTGTGTAAGTTTGGTTCCCCAAGCAGCCTCCCATTATGTCGATATTGCATATTCCTTTGACTGTGTTTTGTGTTTAGACATGGCACGTAAGCATATTCTGAGTTCAGGGCAGCTCAGCAGATGTGCATTGGAAGGAAATTCACAATCAAAATAATGTTCTGAATATTATGGCAGCGCGGAGACGTGGGGATGGAGCTCGAGGGGGGGGGGTTGGTTGGCGACTCGCTGAACTAAAGTTAGCAGCTCGTTTTTTGCTGAGTCAGTGTTTGAGTTTAGCTTTTCCACTCCGGGCTCGGGAACGTTTCTGCTGACACATTCTTAATCCCTTCCTTTACTATACTTTTGTGAGCAGTTATGTGTCACTTCTTGTGGTTGCTAATAATGCTACATCGACACACTTGTACGAAAATAAATGAGACTTTCGGTAGAAATTCCCTCTAAGTGGACACCTAACTTTGAGGCGTTAAAAGCATTTGGAAATGTTTGCCTCGCGAATCAAAAGGATGAGTTCTTTGTTGCCTGCCTTATCTAATGCTGTTAGAGACTTAGTGTTTGTGTTGATGCATGAAGGTCGGACTGTGTAGTGTTTCAGATGAGGGTTGATTGACTGAGGCGTGCTGAAGGTCAGTCGTATTTCTGCACCTTCTCTAAGGTCACAGCCGGCGATGGCAGAAAGCCAGTACACACACATACACACACGCCAGTGCCAACACAATAGCAGCCAGATTACTGTTTACCTCACACACTGCCTTACATCTTTGCTGGCCTGCTGAGTACACACTACTACTGGGAGCGCTGTACTACATACTCAGCACAGAGCTTGAGAATATAGTGACTTGTGGACTAATTCTGTTTCTTACATATTTGCACTTGTGTGTGATTTTTGTACAAGAAGTGTACAAGGAAATCCTTTTTATTTTTATACACAGAAAAGGAGATATTTAACATAATGTTCATGCTGTTCTTTTTCTCTTTTACAGTGACCTGTATGTTGTAAGGGCCAAATTTATATCATCCATAAAAGAAAACGCATGAGAACCACTTCATTTGATCTCATCGTTGACATTATAATTTGTAAGCACATGCAGTTTAATATTATTATGCAACCCATTTACTTATATATATTATATACCTATAAGCTACGGAGCCCAATGTTTAGTTTATACATAACTATATAAATAAAAAAGCTAATAGATGAAAATCACTACTATGGCAATCTAAATGTAGAAGTAGAAATAGAAATAGAATTATTTTCGTTTTAGAGCTTGATAGCCCCTGATCTCTATGTAAAACAACAGCTTGGACATTCTTCTCTTTCGTTCTTTCTCTTTTTGAGTTCCACGGAAGAAAGAAAACCATACAGGTTTGAAAAGGGGAATATTTTGAACGTTACCGCTCTCATACGTAGTGTGCTGAATTTGATTTTATTATGTTTTAACGCAACCGTGCGTGTCGTCTGGAATGACTGGCCCCTCACTCCTGGAGCGGAACACCGTCTCTTCCCACATAACTTGCATAAAGTTGTTTACCTGTCTTTCCGCTGTAATGCGAGTGAAAGATACAAGAGCTGCCTAATCAGCAGGTGAGGTGCTGAAGGTCGCATGCTAATACGCAGGGAGCTTAACCCCAACCAAAAACATGAAGAGCAGATTCGATCAGTTGACATAAAATACCGGTTGAGCTGTTTATAGGTGAAACAGTTCAGAGAGATTAAAGTAATGTTTAAACTGGTAAACTGATATATGTTTTTGATCCACTTGCCCTGTCACCATCTTTTGTGTTTTTGCAGCTCTGTGTCTACATGCTGACTGATCAACAATGAAAAACATTCTCTCAAAAGAACCCCCGTCTTGTTGTTTTCATCCCCACACACTATTTTTGTCATACACAAAATTGCCAATGTTTTTTGCAATGTGAAGAACATGGAAAGAATCGCAGAATTCAGTCATTAAAATGGAATTCGCCGTATAACAATATACAACAACTTTTATTCTTTTAAGTTTATTTTAGTTTGATTGTGACGTAAATGATTGTTGTGATTTACAGGTGAAGAAAAAATTAAAAACACAACAAAAATTTATTTTTGTTACACTTTTCATAAAGCGATATTAAACTCTGTGATTTTAAATAAAAAAAGACATGCTTTTTGAGTACTAAGCATTTTAATATAAATGTATATTATATTTATAAACTAAAATGGGAATAAATTAATCCTAAAAAAAAAAAAGATTTGTGAGTAATTTGGAGAAAAGTAAAAAATATAGTGCCTTCGATTATAATGGAGTTGTTCTAGTTTTGTCATGTCATTTCGGCACACACGTTTTTATTGTGTATGCGAGTGAATGAGAACAACGAATCAGAACAATGCAGTTCGGCTTCTCTGAATCAGTTGGACTACACTGTAATATCTAGTTCAGGTCACCGTCTACGCCCCCAGCCCTCAACAATTAACCGCTTGTTGTCTCGTGAAGAACAAACACCCCCTTCTTTCTTCTCTCTGCCCCGTTATGCTAATTTCTAGTTATGATTCTGAACATCTAATTAATTCAGTTTACAGCAGAGATTCCAGGATAAACAAACCTTGTATTAAAATGCAAATATGCAGAAGAGTTCGTGGTAGTTAGACGCCAGACTCTGCCATGAAATTCTTGAAAAAGAATGCAGCACTTGTGCTCGTTTCGCAAACCTCGCTTACTTGTGTTTAAGCTGAGGGTGTGGAATATTTTTATTGATTAGAATAAGACTGAATTAAGTGTAATCTATGAGGAACGGAGTGTGCCACAGGAACCGAATGCACCTTCCAGGGCTGGGTGATGGTGATATGATAACGCTAATTGTCGCTGTAAAATATTATTCGATAAAACAGTAAAAAGAGCAATAAATTATGTTATTTCAAAGGAGTGGGCAGTAAAAGTAAATATGTTTTTAGACAAAAAAAAAAAGTTAAAAGGTTTTCTCTTTTGATGTTTGATTTACTTAAAAGACTGCTGTCACTTTAAGAGCTGCTCGGATGCAATAAACTGTTTCCAATTTACTTTCACTGTGTTTTTGTGACTACATAGCACACAGCAACAATGCCACGTGAATGTGTAACCACAATAGAGACAAATCGGACGATAGCCCAAAATCTCTATTGATTCTCAAATTTCTACACAATAATCTACTGGTATATGCAATATAATATTTATGCCCCAAAAGTGTAACAAAACAGCGCTACTCATTTGAATTCTGCCATTTATCCACTTCTAGAAAGTGAAAGTGTTTTACTGCAGTAATATTAACTGCATCATGGTATTGTGGCAGACATATAGGATAGTCAAATAATATTTATTTTGATTAAGCTATAGCAGTTTGCATAGCATTTATATTAGGATATTTATTTTGTTGTGGAAAAATGAGTTTCCACAAGTTAAAGGGATAGTTCATCCAAAAATGAAAATTACATGTTTATTCGCTTACCCCCAGCGCATCCAAGATGTAGGTGACTTTGTTTCCTCAGAAGAAAACAAATGAAGATTTTTAACTTTAACCGTGGCAGTCTGGTAGTCATTTAATGGAAGTGGATGGGATCCAAACGTAGCACCAAACCTTTCAAAGTAAAAAAAACATTCACAGACAAATCCAGATTACACCCCGCGGCTCGTGACGATACATTG